>JXWZ01001858.1:0-10202 GCA_000956215.1 Anopheles farauti No. 4 | reverse complement strand
CGAATACTGTAGTGTGTCACTTGCTTGGCGAGAACTGTTGAGTGAAAAGTACCTAAGATCGACGAAGCACGCCACTTAATTCGTAATTTAGCTTAATGCCAACATCCATCTGGAACAAAAAGAGGGTGATAGGCTCGGTATTTCCTTTCCATGGTGTTTCCTTTCATGCAGCGACGATTGAAAGGATGCTCCTTAAATGGTGCACATCTGGTTTGCCCAACGCAACATTGTCACGAGCGGTACTTGGACCGACGAGCTTCGAAAGACGATTTGTCGCCAACGTCATCTACCCGGGCAAATCCAGGGAGTCATCCCGAAAAGTGAAGTGATGCGCAAAAATGAATAATGTAGTCATTACGAGGCAGTTTATGAAGGCTTGGTAGAAGCGCGACTAACGGACGCTTTAAGGACACACCGAAAGCAACCAGTTGTACCGAAAGTGCCGTTATGTGGTGATACCGTAAATGCGCAGCCCGTTTCTCGCCTGATCAATTATCTGGAGCTAGTGCGCGATATGGTAGAATCCTTCAAAAGTATAAAAAGCGCTTGTAAAGACTTGAATGTAGGGAATAGTTGGATGAAATGGCCGGATCGATGACTCTTGCGGGGTTTTGGGGATGTGTAAGGGACCCGTTACTGTATCCTGTTTGCTTGTTAACGGTTGTTTCTCTTCTATCTTACTCGCAGGTAGACACTGGAAAGGGGAATGAGGTTTAAAAAGAAGAGTCCTTAATTTATGCAGGTTTAATTTGGCATTACATTGTGTGAAAGCAGTTTTTATTATTTGTAGTGACTTAGTGATGGTATTGCAAGCAGCAAGTGCAGAATTATGTGTGCTTATACACTTTGAGTACGTATTTTAATAATATGTGTTTATTTTCGTATGCCCAAGATATCAAAGAGTAAAAAATAAACCGGTTTTCGAAAGTATTTATAGTTGATTCCATGTTTATTAGAGTACCGAAAGGGAAAATACCCAGCATCGAAAAGGTCATGGTGTGTGATAGTTATTCCGTACCGTTTCAGATGGAGTGGCTAGCAACAGGTTGAATGTTTTGCCACTGTCAATCAATGGATTTCATCAACCTCCGGGACTGCTTCGTTTCTGTCTCAACTGTCGATTACCGGAGCGCAACGGAGCGAACTAGTCGCGTCAATCGCGTTATTCTAAGGTCAATCCATCATCAGCGCCACCATCATCCCCAGGCTGATGGGGTTGCATTGAAGAGGGCTTTTTCAAATTATTGGCAAGAATTTGGCAAATATACACATCCATCCCGGCAACGATGGCAGCTGCTCACTCACGGCTAATGGCTAATGGTTTGGACCCGAGTCGTGGAATCTCTATCCCGCAATATACACATTCGTCGCATCAGAGAAGCGCATTTTTATTAGCACTAATGCGAGTTGCTAACGGTCACACAAATGCAATATCATAATTAAACACACCAGAACCTCGTCTCAGGGTGTGCTCAAAACCCACAATTAAGCCGGCTCTAGGTGTCTGGTGTGCCGGTTTGTACGAGGAAACGATCGCGCACATGGACACGGGCTAATGATGAGCAGTCGTATAAATGATGCATCCGCCTAAGTGGACGGATTCGCGCGCATTTCAGTGTGACGCCGCCACTGCGAAGGTATGGGATGGTTTTGAGATGGATCAGATGCAGCTAGATGTAGCTAGTTAGCAGGTGCTTGACGGCCGCTACCTGTTGCGACCAGTTGACCTTTTGCGCGATGGGACAGATGCATTCTAGGCGTTAGATCTGTGGTAGCGTAAAAGAGTGGATCATTAGAGGTTTTCAATTATGTGCACCTCGTTGTGGTAAGTGATTCATTCAATTTCGTACTGGAGCGTTAAGAGATTGAAAAATGTGTGGAACAAAATGTTGCATGGCAAAAGCTGTCTGGAAGTATTCCAACCCTACCGAGGGTAGTTATTGCGTTATGGGGTCAGACTGTGTGATGAACCATAAATATCTTGCAGTACAGTTTTCGTCAAATTAGTAGGACTGATTTAATTTCAATTTTTAACTAGAGTACGAAATGCCTGTCTTAAACCGTGTTGCGATTCGTATGGCAAATTTATTATATTTAAACAATATTTTCCCAGATCTAGTTGACAATCACTATTCCAAATATTACCAAAAAGAACGTAATAAAAAATATGGGTGTGTTTGTAATATCGAAAGATAACGATAAAAGTCTAATAATTGTAAACGATAATTTAGCTATAGCAAAAATCGAAAAGAGTATCTGATCTGACACAGAAAAATACACAGAAATAATTTAAAAAAATCCATGTTTTCAGTAGTAGTAGATTGAACGAATGTGCTAATTGCAGGAAGCAGAAACGTTTGTAAACAAAAGCAACATTAAATGGCGGCATGCTCCCTTTTTTGCTGCAAACTGTGTTGCAGCCAAACCATATAATCAGTAGAATACCATAGAAACACTCCGTGGCCAGTGCAATAAAGATGTATCACCTGCTAACCTGCTAATGCCTTTCGAACACCTTTGGAAGCGTTTCGATAATGTGCCGCGTTTGTGTAGCCCTAAGATGTGCTCCATTTATTGCGCATAACTCATACTAAACTAAGACTAGAATAGGATGGAATAATGCAAACAAAACGAAACTGAAACATGCCAACACTAATCGAACCGCTGTTAATTCAGCTTATCGTTGGTCGCATGGTGTGACTGGCACAGTTGTTTTGCCTAGCCCTCATCAACACCCAGCAGCACCGCATAGGTGGAAGGGGAGGGAAGAAGATGCGTCTGGCAACGATCAACTTCTAATGATCCCATAAACCATTTGCCGATCCGGTGTGCGGTTCAGCGCGTGTCGTGGAATGTTGTGGCGCAGAATAAAAGGAGTTTAGAAGTAAAAGGCGACACACACACAACTGCATGTGGAAACACAGTCCACGCTGGTGAAGAAAATATCAAGATAATAATAATAAAAATGTGAACGCTAAAGGTGCACCACAAGAACCGTTGGGGCAGCCGCTGTGCAAGAAACGCACCATAGCACGTACGCACCTGATCGACGAAAGGTGGTCGAGTTTTGTGTATGTGTTTTTTTTTGTTGGTTTGGTTCACTTTCGTTGCTTTTTTTGTTTGGTTCCTGCTGCTGCCAGAAGCTCACAGCAGATGACCGGGTTTATAGTTGTGCAGTTGCCCGAAGGTCTTGTTATTAGAAAATTGATTCATCTGCTCCAAATGGGTTGGTGTTGAAATATATGTTAGAAAAGGTGATCAAATATCCGTGTATTGCGGAGTGTATGCATATTCGTTAATGTAGCGTTTTTTAGATTAACATTAGCTAATAGTTGTCGATTTACTGATAAACTTAATTTTAAAAATATTATTAAAAACAATATGTTGGAAGTAATAAATATTACTAAAATAAAAAAAAACACCGAGCATGCGATATTATTGGTATTTCAGTAACGATCCTGACTCTTAAAGAGTAATGCTACTAACTATTAACTACTTGGCAGTATCCAATCTATTAATATTGTGAAATAAACAGAATAATTTGTTTGTATAAAAAACACAAAACATACTTAAGAAATTGTAATAAACGTGCTTGATTTAATGAAACAATATGCTAAAGATTACTATTAAATAATAAAGAAGTTTCAAACCAACAGGTTGAAATGTTACCAAGATTAATTACAAGTCAATATAAATTGTCGAATTGTAGTAAGATTATTTCTATTGGAGTTTCACCTGAATAAATATTGTATAAATTAATAGAAGTATTACGCAAACAAGAATGCGTAGAGGGAAGTTTCACGGAATTTGATGCACAGTTTCAAGCAACCCAAAATTGCCGTTTGCACTACTTTTGGAGAAGATTTTCGATTGAGCTGACGAAAGAAAAGCAAACGCGGCGTTGAAATAATGGTCAGGGGACAGTACGATGATGTAATGACTGATATCCTGTCAAACTTTATGCTTCAGGCACGGTGATGCCGCGACGTGCTTCCTGTATCAAACATCAAAGATGAACAAAGATCTGTTCCGTTTTTTGTCATTGTGCGGATACGGATCGTTGTGCGCCGTAAATATATATTTATACATTTATGCTCACTTTGCTGTCGCTAGGTGATAAATGCGGTTCATCGTCAACGTGAGATCGTTGGGGGCGCACTCCGTTTTGGGTCAAACGGTTTCCTCTGCTTGTTTGAGGTGAATCGCATAAAAAAGTCAAATATATAAATTAATAACGTTATGGTGCCAGAAAACAGATGTCATTGATGTGTGAGCGTGCGCGGCAGAAACATGAGTAGAAGCGTTCGTCGTAACTTGTAGAGTAGCACCGATCATACCGAGAAAGTTTGGTATTTTATTTTTTTTCCTGCCCGTTCTCCCGTTCTCGTGTCCGGTTGGTTGGATGAACCTGAAAACGTAGCTCCTATGAATGGAAAACGAATGCGGATGGATTCTGTGAAGTGTCTGTGTTTGAATACCATGCTGGTGGTTTCAAGGAACAGATTGTAAAATGTATTCGATCTGTTTGACGATGATTTAGTTGCACAGGTGAATAGAAAACATTGTTTATGATGTGGTGTGTTGAAGATCTTAGTGAGAAGGTCTAGTTGCGACACTCTTAAATCGCCGGATTTTAATATCAATTGTGATGTTAAAATTGAAACACTACCCGTTAGGAACAACATACCATTTGTCTTGTAGAATATGTATGTTCCATCTCACTCCAGTACACTTCGTCGTTCATAAACACTCTAGTTTCAGCTGGCCAGAGAACAAGTTGGTTTGAGCAATAACTCTTAAATACCAGCGTATTTATCAGCAGATAAACCCACATTTTCGTTTCAACAACTCAATCACTCAAAACTAATGAACAAGTTTTAGCCAATTTTCGTCCAGCGTCTCCCTACCCATAATAACGTCTTTGCCTGTCGCCCCATGAAACGAATGCTGAATGTATGACATTTCGACCAACGTTACAGCTGGCGGTTGGAGAGTGAAGCAAAACGAGAAAAAAATATGGTTAAGATAAAACACCAATCCGCGAAACACCCTAAGTCCGATGCGCTTTTGTTGCGATAATTAATTTCAACGGCAGAGGAGGGACTCGTCCGAATCATAACACATACTCTGACCCAAGGTTGGAAACGGCAGTGCGGCTTGTGGAATTCAGTCTGCAAAAGTCATTATCTTCTTGTATGCCGGTGTGCCAAGGGATACTGTTGCACTTGTCTTTGTCCTTACCGAACCCCTCGAGCCACTCCCCGACGGATGGATCGCTTATCCGTCCAATGTGTCCGATTCGATGTATCCTAACGCTGCCAATAAATTTGCTACTTCGTCTGCCCCGAAACGAGTTCCAAACCATGACCACGTTTGGACAGAAGCCTCTAAATTTGTCCATTCATTCCTTCTCGCAGATCTTGCTGCAGCAGCGGCGCGGCATCTCAGCTTGCGATTAACACCTGCGGCAGATTCTTCCAAAATTACCCAATCGAAACAGAGCACACGAAGCTGCAGATGAAGGACACGGCACGTTCTGGCCCGTTCTGTGGGATGCTTGCTTCACCGCACACACTTGGTACTTTTAGAGGTGAAGATAAATGATGGCGAAACCGACCGGCGGCTACGGGGACCCGCGTATAACTTTGGATTCCTTTTCGCGATGTAGCAAAGGAAGTGCATTAAAATTAATGCATTAGTTCGGTTGTCGGGCTTTGCTCGTGGAAACTGGTTTGCCTAGCAGTGGACACGGGGTAGGTAAACGCGAAGAGATTGCAGTTTTGGGATTGAATTGCCGTCAAAAATTAGCCACTTTCGTATTCGCCGCTCTTACGTTCGATGGTCAGAGCACGGTAAGGTGAATGAATAAGAAAAATGAGCTCGAAATATTAAAACATCATTTGCATCTTGTAGCGACATGCTCCTGGAGGAGTGAGAGTGAGACTGGATTTTTGGTGTACTTTGCTTAATAGTGAACGTAATGGGAAAAATTACGACCTCTTCCATATGTATGCCATTTGCGATAAATGGCTGAAAATTGATTTTAGGAATTGATAAATTTCAAAATTGACTGAATCTAGATAATGTTATAAAATAGATCAAGTTGAATGAAAGGTAAAAGATTAGAAGTGTAATGAAAGAAAACGAAAATAAAACGGAAGTTCTCTCATTCTAGGTAGTTTTTTTTTACTTTAATTGGGAGTCATTGGAATGAGCGCTATCGATGAATATCGATATTTCAATCCGATCATTGTTCATTCAGTTCATTTTTAACCGAGGCCTGTGTGCAGCCTTTGTATCGCTCCTGGTGGATTAGCTTTTTTTTCTTCCGCTTACAACACTTGCGTTTGTCTCGAGCTTAGAGCGTTAGAATCCTCCGCAAATCATGCGACAAATGCAGATGCAAGAATTGATAATAGCCATTTTCGTGGCTTCTGCCGCTGCTACATCGGCTATTATCCGGTTGCCTTCGTTCACCATCCGCGCATCGCCGAGAGCTGCACACTTGAAACAGTCGTCAAAAGGGAGCTAAAAACGATGCAAATATAAGTTGACGTTATAAAACCATTTTCTAATTACTTCCTTCACCTCAGTTGGGCTCAGAACATCCGCAGGATCTGGGGGATGCAGCTCCAGGCGCGGTACGAATTAGCGATGAATGTCGGCATACTTTTTCCATCTCTTTTTATGCTGTTCTCGTTGTTGTCTCAGCATAGTGATGAAGGAATCATACGTTTGGAGAAGTTGCAAAAACAAGCTCTACACAGAGGATGAACCAAGTCCAACAAGTATGTGATGCGAAGAAAAGAGCTAGGCGTCCGTTTCTTCCGTTCGCTTAGTCACCGTGCTTGTGTGATCGAAATGAAGCTAGTGAGGCAAAAAAAGAGAGCACATCCTTTTAAAATCGTTCATAAAACGACGACAGTCGCGACCGAAAATCTACCCCAAACTCCAAAAGCAACGGATGCAAATTGGTAGTAAAAAGAGGAACTGCGGTTTCAAGACGCCTTAGACAAAGCTGTGAGAACTAAAGAGCCACACAAAACGGCAGATGTGGTTTCTAATAAATCATCAAATACGTTTCAATTTTATCCCGCGTGCTAGTCGTTCAAGGTTGGCTGGCTGGTAGAGTGTCGTTGTCGTTGGCTACCAGATGAAGCAAGTGTTAGAGGTAATAGCAGATGAGTCTTTTCGGAAGGACTCTCATCAGCATTGAGAGAAGCTATAGAGGCGCGTGTATCCAGAATGCGATGCATTAAAATGACTCATTAAGGTTTTGATGGTGAAAATAAAACGGAAACGGCAGGCGCAGTCCAAATTAAAAGCTGGCTTCGACAAACAACTGGCAAGATCTTGGTATGTATTTGATGTTGTCAAAGCGTTTGTTTGTCCTGCTCATGCGACCCATTATAGGATTTCATTAGAATTACACACGGCGACACAGACGCACCCAAATGGATGCGAATGTTGATGAAATTTAATTGCATGAAGCAATTCGGTAAATACGAAATTCAGTTCATCGTTCGAAAACTCAACCTCGCTGAAAACGTATCAAATAGCAATTATGCATGCAGGTTTGCTGAATTCAGAATCGTAAATGAAATTCGCAGCCAAAACGCAAACACGTCCAGTTCTTGTTTAGTGTTTTTGTGTGTGATTGAAGAAGCTATTTAAAAATGAATAAAATTTTAATAGCAGCTCTTGTGTCTGGATCGGTTTGCTAGAACCTTAAACAAGATGCATTCATACCAAACCGTGGTGCATCTGCAGCGACGTCATTTAAATGTTCTGTGAAATCGTAAATTCGTGGTGTCGTTTGAAAAGGTAATAAGGATTATATGTTTCGCAGTGCAATTGAGGGTGGGTTTGTAAGGTGTAGTAGGATGAAAATTTAAAGGTTTTAAATGTAAAACTTAATTGATAAAACTGTTTCCTAATTAGATAAACAACACGACCAAAGCAGCATAGTGATAAAGCAATTAATCGGCATACAGTTGCTACGCTGACTTTAGTTAGCAGGGAAATAAGATGAGCTGTAGCTAGTTCATTCAAGTAGGAAACGATTATAATACCATTATAATGTAACGATAATAATAACAAGTCGGAAACAATTATAATATTTTGTAGCATGGCGAAAAAACAGTGTTAGGGAATTGATAATAATTCAACCAATTGCTTATTGCATTGAAGTAATAATTAAAAATGGAGCAATGTATTAAAAGGTTAATCAATGTAATTAGTTAATAATTATTTCTTATACAATAATTAACCTGTGATTATTCATTAAACGGCTGTACCGCATCCCTACACTACCAAATAAATGTGATTGCATGGTGAATGATTATAAGAAAAGGTAAAGTTTTCTTAAAGTAATGTTAAAAACATGGACTAAAATTGTGATTCAAACAAATTTAAATCATCGCATAATCTGAATATGTATACTTTTTTACTTCTTATTGTTATTGTTAATTATTGTATTTTATTTGTACTTTCGTAGTTATTCGTATTAATTGCATTATTTGCTTTAAAAAAAGATTAAGTTATAAAGTAATTAAATGTTTTTTTAAATTTTTGTGATAATGAAAGACCAATATCACATTAAACATGTTTCTCGTATACCTTTAAAAGCTCTCAAATAATTCAAAATATAATTTCCTAATGTATCTGGCCACATATTCTCATGCTTGACGCATAAAAGAATGGAACAATGATCATGTTCGTTACTAATTCATTTACAATAGCGAAAAACTCAACAACACTGAAAACGGTTCAATGACATTCAGAACCGTTCATCACTTTTACAATCAAAAGAGCGTCTGCCTCCATTCAAGATGGCAGAGATTTTTTGAAACTGTCCCCACGCATCGCAAGGCCTGGTGCCACGAAAGAGTTAAAGCATGATTCATGGATGCGGTACCATTATTAGATAACCAGATGCGGTGACACATTTGTGTTATTTGTCGCGTACCATCAAAGCATAACCACCACACATGCTCTCTCGCCAGACATAAACAAACATTTTCAAACGATATCAACTGGCGCAACTGGTACACCGCTGACGACAATCGGGTGCGTTAGCATTTAAATCCACTGCAGATGGCCGTTAAACGCCTAAAAGCGTAACACTACCGGAATCAACCAGAACTTACAAACATACAAATCGGAAGGGATGGCAGGTTTGGGTAAGATTTTGAAGATTGAAAGAAAACTCATTCAAACAGCAGTGGAAAAGTGGAAACGAATACACAGATCTGCTCAAGTCTTCACCATACCGTCGAGAAACAAGTTAAAACCTACTCAAACCAGCGAACTCTGCATCATACTGAAAGAAGAGTCCGCTTGTCGTCGGTTGAGTTCTGCTGCAACAGGAAGAAACGATTTGCGGGGTGGTGATTTTTCCACGCGCAGCTGAATTTTACCCTGGAAATATGGTATATATAGACATCTTAACCAGATACGGCAGATCTTTTGGTCCCGGTAAACTGTTTCCTGTGTCATTCATCCTTCCGGTTTAACCAACCGCATCACGTGTAGCTTTTCAGATTGAGTTAAAAATGACAAAATACTTCAATTGCACTTGGAAATGAACGGTAGGCTAAATACGACGACCTCATTGTTTAATTTTATTAATAAGCGCTTTAAAAGTACTTCAAACAATAAAATCATAAAATAATACTAAACTAATTAGTGACGTGTTAAAAAATATACTTGCTTTTAAAAGATATTACATTCAAAACTAATTAGATTAATAAGTAATCAATGCGTTACATTTAATTGCCTAAGCAAATCTTTTCTCATTCCACTTCCACAAGTGCTCGTGGAGTGTAATATCGCTAGTGCTACGTGGGAGTCCTCTTGAAGCGTTATTTGTGCATTTTCAAGCAACATATCGCAGGGGTTTTGTTTGAAAAACAAATATGCCAACACAATCCGCGGAATCCTACGCTGCTAACAAGCATACGGTGCTTAACCCTGCTGGAGAAGGGGCTGGGATATAAAGTATACATGCTACCGATCGCATGAGGCAGTATTCATTCGCTGTGAAAATCTGTGGAGGATGCGTTTAGTGAAGGCGAGGGAGAAGCGTAGACACTACCAAAAAGGGTTCCATATGTTTCCAATGTTACGATGAATCGGCAACGCAACCGGAAAACTCGTGAACCAAGCAGCATGTGCACGTGTGTTCGGCTGCAAATATGATC
>JXWZ01001857.1:0-11376 GCA_000956215.1 Anopheles farauti No. 4 | reverse complement strand
TACCGCATCGGTTCGCTCTGGGACCCATTTTACATACTCCACTTCTTTATCCGCCAGCTTCCATCCAACGGGCTCATATATTGTCTTTTCCAAACACCTAATGCGAAAGGGATTTTACTGATACTACGCGCGCGCGCGTGTGTGTGTGTGGATGAGTGGATGCCTTTTTGTCTCACCGCTCCACTGGGATATGTTCATCTACTCTGGATGATGTTGATTTTTTTTGTTTTTTCACTTTTCGTTTGCTCTCATTTTCCCGTCCCAAGTAAGCCGGTTACTTCCAGCTGGCAACCTGGGAAAGAGGAGATGAGTGCTGGGAATTAGCTCACCCATCCCAAAACGAGCGCAGGGCATGTTTATCGGGAGGTCCGGAGTAAAGAACAAAAAAAAATACGAATACAGAGTACCTCCGGAGCGGAAAATTATTCAATCAACACTTTCACACCGTGGCGCTCGGCAAAACCGAAATGTGAGTGAAGAAAAGCTTGCCTGGTGCGGGCAGAGAGCAGAAAGGGGAACATAACGTTCTTCGCTAACACCCCCGGGGAGGGTACCATGCCCCCGACATAACACGTCTACTCCACCGGGATCCACCCGTTCCACCAAAAGTCGCTCGTTCGCACGGAAAAACAGCGGAGATAAATAAAAAAAAAACGCCCACATGTCACGAACCGGGTGTGAAACGGATACGCACGGGACAGCAGCGGAACGGCGGTAAATGAAAATTGATTACGGAAAAAAGGGACGACGGCGAATGTCGACCGGGCGCACTCCGAGTGCGTGAGTAAACACGACCGCCCAAAACGCATCCAACGCGCAGAACGAGATCTATTTGTTTAGCCGATTAATAAAGTGTTGATTATTCGCGCAATATTTGCACGGTGGTGATAAGGCTCGTTCGCTAGGTCGTGTTGCCGAACATCTGTCGGTGAAGCATTGCATACATTTAGGGGCGCTTTTGGTGGGAATAAAGGTCGCATAAGGAAATTAAAAAAATAAATTTAATCAAAGCGAGTGTTTTCATTTTTACTGACCTTTACTATTACACTGTTATTATTTTATTATTTTAAAAATGTAAAAAATAATTACGCCATACCGATTGCTTCAGTAACACTAGTGCGAAAACTAAACCAACATTTGGCTTAACTTCTCTGGCCCACCCTGTGTTTCAGTTGAACTCGAAGAGTGCTGAAAAAAAAACCGCCCAACTGTATGCAACCCGCACAGCAACTTCTTGAGAAAAAAACTTCGAATAAATAACGCATGAAATGGTTTCGGCATTTCATCATCTTTTAAGTGTGCATTTTCGTCCACTGCCACGGATGCCGAAGCGCCTGCAGGTAGGCAATGTGCTGCTCGACCTACAGCAAAACAGAACTGGAGCGTGAGTTTTCCTCGTAAAAAACACACGCGAAAGCTTTCTCACGCACCTTTCGTCGAGTAAAGGGCGGACGGTTTCGGTTTCTGGAGCGCTTTCTTGAGGACGCATTGCACACGTGAGTGCTAGTGATTTTTTTTTTCATCTTTCCGGCCATTGTAATTACGCTCTGCACCTGTGTTTGCACGCAGCGCTCCACCCGTTTGCTTTCCATCGTTTTCGAGTATTCCTTTCCAGTAAATGCATTTACGTTAAACAAAGCGCAAACGAAGGTCGGAAAAGGAAAGGGGGCGGAGGGGGCGCGCTGCGTTTGAAAGAAAAGTGAAATTTTTAATTAAAATATATTTTACAGTCCCGCTTGCCGGTGACGGACGGTGGCAAAACCCGCGTGGACGCTTCCTTCCTGCGTCCCAAAAAGCTGCAATGAAAATGCTTTTAACTCGCGGCCCTCCGCACGAGGCAGCGAAGAGGAAAGAAAAAAGGCCAGCCACACCTTCCCGCGACCCGTCCCGCCGGCCGGAACCGCTAATGGCTGCCCTGGGTCCGGTTTTCTTTGTTGTGCGCGGACGTGCCCTGCCTGCCTGCCTGTTGCTCCGCGCCGGGAGCAGATTTTTCTTGCTTCTGTCAACGGTGTCCGCCCGACGTCTCCTCGATTGCACATAAAGCAGCAAGAAATATGCTAACCGGGCTCGCATTCCACCAGGCTCGACCAAGAAGAGGGGGCGGGAGGGAGGAAAAAGCGGCATTCCTACGGTGCCCGTCATTTTGTCCTTCCCTTTTTTTTCCCTCCTCCTCGCTCCGGAGATGACCTCTTGGCTCTTTCTTGCGGCCAGCTGCTTCACGCGGTTCAAAATTGCCAGCTAAATGGGTAAGATAACATGATAAGTTGTTATCATTACGCGGACGGTTTGGGACAATCCCCCCCCTACCCCATTTGCCCGGGCAGGAAGCAAAACTTTGTTTGATTTTTATTTGCCGTGCAGCAACGCAAACGCGAACAATTATCTGCACGGGAATGGTCCCCGCTCGCAACCGGCTGCTGGGAAAGTTTCCTGCTTTGTTGGGTTTAATTTTCACATTTTTACTTCCCAAACCACCGTACAGTGCCTTGTAAGCATTTTTGGTTGCGGACCAAACAAATTTTATAAAAATAAACGCATTTTACATAGAAAAAGCCAAACAAGCGCCTAAAAGTATGCAACGCTTTGTTTGATGAGCGTTCCGTTGCGAACCTCACCGGCGCGCGTTTGACAAAAATGTCCGTTCGCAAACCCATCTCAGCGACGGATTGCATACTTTCAGGCGGCATCAACTTATTATTTTATTTATTTTTTTAATAAAAAAAAATAATAATAATCGCTCACCATTCCCATTGTGGGAAACCCATTCCCTTTCGCAAGCCTCTCCTGCCCGCCGCACCGACCAAACAGGGTGTTGACCGCAAGACATTTGCCCATCTCCCCGGGCCGGTGTTGGGCGGGGACAGCAGCAGCAAGGGCCATAAACCAAACCCAACCCCATCGGAGAACAACCGGACGCAAAAGCCAGGGCGGGCGGGTTTTGCTTTCTTTTCGATTTTCTTGCCCATTTTCGCACCGTTTTGGCCTTCCCGTTCGTGCGCCCGGTGCGGAGTGGGTTGGAGCGCTTTCGTTTTCCGTGTCGCTGTTGAATATTGTTCTTTCCATTCCCGTTCACCCGACCCTTCCACTGCGCCCGACGTGGTTAGTGTTTTAAATTTCCCTCCAAGCGTAATTACAAGCCCAAAATAAGGGCGTACGGTGATGGGAGGGGAAACAATAAGCGCGGAAGAGCAATAACTACCTTCCAGCTAAAACGCCCCCCCCACCTTGCTCCCCCTCACCCACCTCACGCGTACTAATCAACACGCGCACACAGCACGAACGATTGAAAGGAGGAAAAGAGCTATTTATCAACGATAATGGCCGATCGTAAAGTCACTCGCTCCCTGGAGGGTGTTTTCTTTATTTTTATTTTTATTTTTTTGGTTCACCCTCGTTCTCTCTCACACGCTCTTTCAAGGGCACAAAAGTGGCTGAGATGTCCCATATTTACACACACACACGCACACAGACACAAAGCGTGGAAGAAGAGAGGCAAGAAAATGATTTCGACCATCAGCGCCAACTCGGATGCGGAAATGGTTTTCGGGGAAGGGGAGGAGGGGGACGGTTTTGTGTCATTTTTTTGTTGTTGCTCCATCTCTTTCGCTTCCTGTGTTGTCGGGGCGGACCATGGGAGACGAAAACCGTGCGTTTGATTAGCTTGTTCACCAGGCAGTCAACCTTCCCGGCTCCGTTCTCCGTTTTTTTTTTTTTCCTTTTCTGTTTTTTTTTCTTCGTTTTTTTTTCTTCGTTCACCGGCTGCGAGTGGCGCCCGATGAATGGATGATTTGGTGACGTTTTGACATTTGGCTGACGCCTCTCGCACCCCGCCCGGTACAACCCTTATTTATCATCTTGTTGCCTTTTTCGACAGCCGCTGTAAGTGGTCAATGATTTGTATAGTCGATTTTATTACTTCCCCCTTTTTTTTTGTTCACCGCCCGACAAATAATGGCAGGAGATTTTCGGTCGATTTTTTTTTTTTTTTTTTTTTTTTGGTGCCACCCGCTCCATCGCTCCCTTGTTCTGTGCGGTTATTAACACGAACACCATGCGACCACCTTTGATGGCTTAATGGGCACCCGGTTCGTGGGTCGTTACCGCCGCCAGATTTATATCCGCACGGTTCCGCACGTGAGAGGCATCGCGTGTGTCACTGGATGTTGTGAGCCCTGGTTTTTTTTTTTTTTTGCGCTGGCTTGCTTTCACCGGCTGCTGCTGTAACGGACGCACACGTGTACGCCCGACATCCTGCCACCTCCCTGGCGTCACCCACCCGCACAAAAGCAATGTGCAAACAGGCGCTTTAATTGACTTGCTTTGACAACGGTGAAATTGTTTTGCACCAATTTGGCGCTCACCTACGCGTTCGCATTGACTACAGCCAGCGACAATGTATCGCCGTGTTTTCCGGGAGTGTGGTGGGCGGCAGTATGGGGCGTATGTAACGGGTGCTCGCAGCTCACGACCGGGCTAGAGTGAACCTAATCAACTGCGCTCGACCCGCCCGCGTCGCGTCGGTTTCGCCCTCGCAGCGATCGCATTTTGGCGCAGTGCTTTCGCGAAACACCGGTGGCCAATAATATATCACTATTAAATGTAACATCACGGTGGCCACGAACCTGCAGCGAAACGCCAGCTCCCTCCACCGCGGCGCAACAGCAGCACAGGCGAGCTGCACCCGCTCCCAAACGCGGCAACGGGCGTGGAAGCGAGTTCTATTTCTAGTTATTTGATTCCCACCCCGTCTCACCCGGACCCAGCCCGCCGATTTCAAACAATTATTGGTGGCAGCGAATGCGAACCCCGGCGCGGTTCACGGCTCGAGCACAATAAACGCAACGCTTCACAGTGGGCAGTTCGAGCCGAGCTCGAGCTCAAACTTTCGTTGCAAAATTCACTGCACGGGATTATTTTCTTCCGATTTATATGAAAGCAAGCAAACGTTTGCATACTTTAAGGCTCACGAAACGATAAATAAACGTTTAATAAAAAAATGAACCCTGCGTTGCATACCTCTCGGGCGCTTACTGTCACTTACGCTGTTACGTGGATTGCCTAAATTCAGGCGGATTTCAATTACCCATTCGAGCTGTGATGAGAATAATGTTTTTTTTTCGATTTTCGGAGTAAATTTTTCCAATGGTAAATATTGCGATAATTTTATTATTTTAATTTTTCTTTTTTTTCTTCACAATACTCACTGGTAAACACTAACAAGGAAAGAAACACGAAATTCACTTTTAAACACACACTTTATTGAAAATTGTATATATTTATAAATTTATTTTTCACTCTTTATTGAAGCATGCATTTATTTCATAATTTCTCATATATAAATTTGAAATTTTTTACCATACATTTTTCCAGAAAATTATTAAATTACGTATTTTGATACACTAATCCCTACTCTACATCCACTGCCTCACCCTGTGTCGCGATTGATCTCGAAAAGTATTTAAAACCCACCCGCATTTATGCAACCCGCCCTAACTGAAGTTCTTAAAATGGTAAAATTGCCCACTACCCGAGTATTTGACGGAGATTTCTCAGCTCAACATAAAACAATTTAATCTCCAATGGTATACTTCGTCGTGAATTTCCACACAAAAAATGCGCAAAAAAAAATCCAACTCAAACCATAACGAAATTCAAGCGTAAAACAATTTAATGGGTTTTTACAGGAATTAACATTTCACCAAATGCCTTCGGATGAACTGCTTCTCCACATGGGTGTATCCTATTTGGAAAATTTCCGGAACTTTTCCCCACCATTAGTGTGGATTTTGTCGAAAAAAAACCCGATCACCAGCTTGTGCAATATACGAAGAAAAACATATGCTTAATTGAAATTATATTTTCGATTCCATGTGCGATCGTACAGCAAACAACTAGTTTCGTACGCCGAACTCTCACGCCCACAGTGCTCGGTACGCGTGCAGTGGTGGGGGGGGGGGATGGAGAAAGGGAACCACCTTCTCCCACACGCCCGTATTACATGGAAAGATTTTACTGTGGCGGTTTCATCGAGCGGTGCTGTACTTGGAGCTGCAATTGAAATTATGTTGCGTTCGCTCGAGCCGCACACGGGCGCCCATTCCGGACCGGATTCGACGGACCCGAAGCATCCCCCCCTCCCCCTGGTCCACACCACTCGCCGGGCGCACGGATATTAACCATGACATATGCTAAAGACGACATTAATTTTAAAATAAATTAACATCGCAATTACATCACGCGCGGTACCGCGTTTGACCCCGTTCCAAAATCCCACCGGTCGTCGGTCCGGCCCGTACTTCATCCTGCATACGGAGCGCGGCCAACCCATTTTCGAGAGCCATTTTTCCACTGCCGAAACCGGCGCATAAAAGCAATAAGCCCCCCGTGCCGTCCAGCGATCCATCGCGCCTCCGCTGCCGGGTTCATTTGTAAAGGTTCATTTTATTTTCTTTTCATACGAAAAAAAAAGCAGCCATTCGTACTCACACGGAAAAAAAACACAAACCCCCTCCACTCAAGCACACCCAACCCCCGAAACCAGATGCAGATCATTTTCATGCGCAACAGTGATTATTTTCAAATCCCCTTCCCTTTTTGGCTGTTTTATTTTTCGCTCGCGTGGGGAACACTGCGCCGGTAGTTCTGTGCCGGGGACGAGTTTTCTGCACTCGCTCTTGAGTTGGGAGCTGGTGGATAAAGGGGGCAGCAGAAACCTCACCAATAACAACGAAAAAAGCATACACACATACACACACACAGAGGCCATTCACTATGGAAAGGTTTGGCGGAATGGAAAATATCGAGGGTTCCAGCTTTCGAGGACGGTGGCAAATCCGCACTTCCATGGCTGGCACTATCGGTGGTATGAAAATTAGCTTCACTGCTCGCTCGGTTCGGTGTTGTTTTATTTTAGCTGTTGCTTTCGCTGTTGCCCACCACGAGCGAGAACGAACCCGTTTGCGAAATTAGAGACACGCTCGAAACCGCGAGTGCAATTCGACGGCCGGAGCTCATCCAGGGGGATCAGCCGATTACCGTGACCGCATCGCCGAAAGTAACGCCGTAAACGTAATGGGTTGGGCAGCGAACCGGGTGCACCGGGCGCGAAATTATTACCCCTCATCGCTGACGGATGCTGGTGCGCTGATTGCGTACCTGGTGCGATGGGGATGGAAGCGGCATCTTTGATCGCGATTACAAAAGCAGATAAACAGTAATCACCTTTCCGGTGCGTCGGGCGATGCGAGGTGGCATCAACGGACGGAAATTTCATGTTCATTTATGGCGTACAATAGGCGGACGAACATATTAAACATGAAAAGAAAGATATTTTAAAAAAATACCGAAAGTGCAAATTGCGCCTAAATGTATACACCACCCAGTATATAAAATCTCTCCGGCTGGTTTGTGTCTTGGCTAAAAGAATAAAATTAAGTAATAATTTAATACGCTTTGATACAACGCTCTCATTCGATCCGTACAATTTGATTCGTTGCTATTGATTTGCATCACCCGGCGGCTTACAATTACGCTTCCCATCCCGATTTCATCAGCGCATAATCAGCTCACAGGGCTCACGGGGTAGCGGATGTTTTTCCATTTCACACCGATTGGATTTCAGATCTTCTAGCCAGCTGCGGCAGCAACCGGGCCCGTAAGCCGCCGCACGGATCCTTTTACAGATCAGCAGCGCGAGGATTAGCACGCGGCCTGGTCGTTCTTTTCTTTTGGCGAAGCTTTTTTTTTTTTTTGTTCGTTTCGGTACAAATTGAATTATCCCCGAGCCAATCTCGTGCGGCGGCTGTAAGGTAGAAATTCAACAAGCAATTTAATTGTCCCTTTCTCAGCCACTCGGCCCCGGAGGGCCGCCCGGGTGGGCGGACAAATTTCCGCGTTTCGCACTGATTAAAACCGACCGGGCCGGGGTTTTCGCGTCAGGTATGATTTCGACCCCCGCGTTTGCACCTAGCGCGGATTTCCGTCGCGCGGTATAAAGCACGATCCGTCGCGCAAGAAGCACCGGGCCAGGCCGGCACGCAATTGAGCCATACTTTTGCTTAATAAAATCAAAGGAAAATCATTCGCCTTAAGGCGTTTCGTTTCGCCGCTGAGTAGAACGTGCGCCGCAACGATCGTTCCTGCGATTGTTTTAATTAGTTTCAATTGAAGCGCTCGAAGCGGGCGTTTGCCACTAGGGTGCTTTTTAATCTTCCAAACCGATGCCGACCGGTACTTCAAACGCAAACGAGCTTGAACGGTGGCTGCACCCAAGCGGTCCGATATTCAATGAACCGAAAGATTCCGAACAAGGGGGATGAAATATTCTACGCGAAACATTCTACATGGCGATAAAAATATCATTTATAGCAAAATTCTTCAGCTAAAACATAATTAAAAATAATTCAATAATTTTCCGAGACAAAAAAATTAATAAATATTTTTTTTAAATTGCGCCTCCAGGTTATGCAATCCATAGCCAATATCGTCTACTCCGCAAAGGTATGCATTCCGCCTCACTGGCAGCATCATTTAAATTGCCCACTCCTTCCAATGCATCCTTACCACGCGCTTAAATGCACCAAAATCCATACTTTGTAATATTTATGGTTCAGCAATAATTCAGCGCCCATAATTGCGGTTAATTCCTGCCTCGCGCGGCATTACACTAACTGCAGCCAGCGACCGCACGCCATCACGTACGGAACTTATCTTGCCGCTGGTGAAGCTTCCCCGGACGGTGCCAGTCATTTGTTGTGTTGTTGCGCTTGAGACTTGTTCAGTTGGTTTTTATTTTATTTTATTTTATTTTTTGTTCGCTTTACCGAAAGTACGAACAGAAAAACAACCACTTTCCACCGTAAGCAACGTGAGACGTGAGCGGACTGTTGACTGACCACGGTTGTTGGCTGGGATTGCTCGAATTTTTCAGTCAACCTTATCGCGCGCGGAGTCGTCCGCCGTCAACGAACGTGCCGCGGTTTGTCATAAATTAGGGCCCAGAACAAATCGGGAACGAGATATGGAAGCAGCGTGCGGAAGTGTGTTTGTGCACGTAATTACTGCGGCTGCGAGCGAGAAATTTGTCAGTAACGAGGAAGAAAAATAGTAAAATATGCATTCTAAACATAAATCGTCTTTTATCGCCTTTTTGTGCAGCTTTCCAAGCATTTTAGAAAAAGAAAATGTTCGCCTACATGTATGCAATAAGTAATACACTTTGTCGCATTTCATTTCAGGCATCGAATTTTCGGTTTAAAAAAATCTTTTGTTGAAGTGAAATTGTGGCTACCCAGAAGTGTTTTTCAGCCTAAAATTGGCACTCGCTTAAAACAAAGTTTAACTGTGTTTTAACTTTTCCCGATGCCCGATAAGCAGGGCAAGCTTGGGTGCCGTTCAAACGGTGCGCCTTCCTCGATTACTCCCCGCTCAAATATTCGAGAAAAAGTATCGAAATCTTTCGCATTTTCTTTTTTTGCCTCAACCACCTTTCACGATCCACTTTTAAATTTGCTGCACCACGCGAAACGGTGCAGCTTCCACACCCGGGACAGGCAGCTCGGATTTTCGCTCGCCTTTGCTCGCCTTTGCTCGGCCCACCCACAACCGCGGCTTGGCTTCGCTGCGGGTCACAATGCGCTCAAAGACGGCCGACAGCGGAATAGACGAAGAAAGTGAGCGAAAGAGACAAAAGGAAAGCACACACACACACACACACACACTCACCGTTCGGCTCCGGTCGGATTGGGGCATTTGAACATTGTTTCAAGTGCGGTCGATTTAGGGCTGTCGGGCCAGGGACAAGACATTCGAGCCAGCTGCCAAGTGCCACTTGACAGCTACTTTCTCGAAGCGTTCTTCAAGTGTGCGGTTGTCGAAGGGCTGGAGAAGCTGAGCGGGAGACAATTTTCTCCCGTTCTCTCTCCCACCCCAGCGTTCGCTCGTTCCACCGAACGGCAAACGGCTCACGGTGGAGCCCGCCCGTAGATAGTTCGTTCAAATTTAATTAGAAAAGCGCCGCCTTTCCCCCGATTTAGGCCGTTTTCTTCGATCCGGCACCTGCTGGCGCGTTCGCCCGGCGAGGCAGAAATTGAGGCGGAATCGATTTACGTACCGGTTTCAATGTGATTTCACCCCCTCCCCCTTCCCCGTTTCAAGCGATAAAATCAAAAGAATCTCGTCCGCGGCACCGGATCGGATTGATGGCTTTTTTCCATCCGATCCGGCTCAAAAACCCGGCAGTTTAAGGATGCTTTTATGTCGCAGTAAATAATTAGACGAGCGGGACTTGCCCGGGGGAGGGAGCGAACCGTGCGGAAGCTGCCCCGCCGTGCATATTTTACCCGTCGCAAGCGGCATCCGTCGTTTTGCTTTTCTTCTCCGTTCCCTTTTCGCCGGCCCAATCCAAATCACAGTAAGCCGGCCCGAAATCCGCCGCACAGCGCTAGCGAAAGAAACACGGCACGGCTGCCGTTCGTTTTTTCGGTGCTTAGTCACTCGCACGGCGACACCCGCTTTGCAGCCATCCAGGCGCACACATGTTCCGTACAACGTGGCCGAAAAAGTAACGCGCCCGTCCGAAAGCCGACCCGATGACAAGGGGCGGCCCGTAGCGAGGCAATAAATCTTGCCGAATTAAATGCGCATTTTCCGGTTCTCGCCCCTCCCTCGCGGGCTGGCGGCCGGGGGAAAATCGTTTCGATGGAGGGTTTTTTTTGTTCTTTTTTTTTTTTTTGCTCTTCCAGATTGGTCTTCAACATGCTACCGATGGCTGCAGCGGTGCATGCGTATCGATTCGATTTGTAGCACACAAATCTTGCACGATCGAAATGGGGACCATGGCATGATGAACGGCCCGTTTAAAGCGATATTTACTATTGCAAATTATGCCGGCACTCGCACAATATTATAAAAAAAAAAAACTTCCGAAGAATCAGGATCGGCGAGTATCGCTGGGGTTTCTTTTTTTTTATTCCGCTTTGACAAATAAAAATATTAGCCACATAAATGAATTCCCCGAAGCTAGCACGGGAGAGCCCGGCTAATGCGTGCGGTAGCGGCCACAAAATGTCCGTGCGCCTGGGTTTATGCAGCGGCCCGTTCCCCGACGCGGGCACGTTGCGTGGCATAATTTTCCCTCACGCCCCTCTCCCCCTCACCACCCCGCCGGGCTCGGTAAAAGTCCGGGCCGTGCCATGTGCGCCAAGCGAAAACCTCAAATTAAACGCAAATTAACATGCAGATTCACACGGCCGCACTAATGAAGCGGCTTGCCTACCATTCAGGCGCGGCAAGACTTCCCTGCTGGGTCGGGTGGAACGCGAACGTGAGTGAGCGGGGTGCGAGCGTGTGTCGGAGAGAGAGAGAGAGAGAGAGAGA
>JXWZ01001856.1:0-23676 GCA_000956215.1 Anopheles farauti No. 4 | reverse complement strand
CCCGCCGCTTGGGTCTGGTGTGGCCACACAAAAAAGTGGATCCGCGATGACATCTGCACGCGATGAGTTATGCATGCGAGCAATGACTCCCTTCGTGCGTCATACGAAGCAGCTAGCAGAGTGAGAGCATTACGCTTATTTATATTTAACGCACATAAACCCCAGCCACATAACGAACGAAACGAGACGAGCCAATAATGCCGTCGTAACATTATTTTCTTTTTTTATAACCTACTATCGCACATCGAATGTAGGAGAAGAGTAACACGCGGCGGTGAGGAAAAGTAGCAACGTAAAAGCGTTGCAAATTTATCGAAATGAACTTTTAATGAAGCGACGAAGACGATTTCCTAGCCCACGCGGACGGGAGGAAGGTACTCATAGATTCGCAAAAGATTTACCTCAACTTTTCGATATCATAGTTCGCCTCGTGATTGCGCATTGCAATGAACATAAGAATTTACGAACAGCAAAACACATTACAGACATACGCACATGTGGCGCAATGGAAATGGAAAGCGTTTAGATAAATAAGGTTACCCTCTGTTTACGAAAAATGGCCCCAACGGCCAACCCGACCCAACCCTATTTGCATTACTTTTGAAAATGAAACTTCTCCGGGAAGTATTTATCAATCTCTGTTCGACAGACATAAGCTTGACCAAACCCATCGTTCGGCTTCTTCCCGTGGTGAGTAATTAATTAACCTGTACTCGTTGCTCGTTTCCGTAGGATGCGACACGTGATTTATGCTGAACGTTCATCCTTTCTCGCTTGAACCAATGTCAGCGATCGTGTTGCATGTAACTACGGTGCAACGCTAGCCTAACGACGATAGTAAGTAGTTACTGGTCCGACATACATCACCGTTGACATATCCTTCGTGTCTCCCCAGTCTTTGTCATACTCTACCGGTACACTTTCTCCCACGACGGCTCACAATTTTTCGGCTCGCAACGGAACCGCGCGTTCGTGCAATCTCCGGAACTGATGGTTTGACATCAATCAGAAACTCAAACAAACAGCGCCCCGTCGATCGAGAAGAAAGTGACAAACAACCGTTTAGTAGGGAGACAGGCGCACGGTGGCGTTGGAAATCGCGAAAACATCACCAAAACCGACCGACCGGTGTACTTCCGACCAGGAAACGATCATCACCACCATCAGTGGGAAAGCGACATTCTCGCAGATACATCCCAAGGAAATTGAATCACACATTTGCGTCTGGCGCCTCACACGCCGATATTACTCACACGTTCCCACGTACCCAAAGGTCATCGTGAGAAGTATCGTTGAAATTTACCGATGACAAATGTCCGTGGCGATGAATTTGTAGCGATTACACATCCAAATGAACGAAGGTCTTGGTCTTCTTTATGTATACAATTTTATCGATGCTAGTACACGGTTGCCCGCAAACAGAAATCGCCAGTTTAACCTTGGTAATCCATTACCCTTTTCATGGTGTCTGATTAAACGGAGTGAAAAGCAAAAGTTCAGACAACAATGGAATCATCTGCTTCGAACGATGTCTACAACGCCATGTTTGCATTAGACCATCTTCATTTCCTTCCAGTCCAGACGGCGACATCAGCGCCCCTCCCCCAAGTGGTTATACAGAACAGACCACCAATTTCATATTGTATAGTCTCACACAAAAGCTTTCCAGTCGATGTAAACGGAAGAACTTAAATGCTATGCGTCTCTAGATCGTTGCACTATGACTCAAGTTTACTGTAATAATATTCAGTCCTTTTGAAAATCAGTATCAACTTGAACAATTTTTACAACTCAAAAAAGAATTGCCTCGAAGTTTCCAACCCGGCGAAAGACATGCTCGGTAATACCGCCCACGGTAGGAGGCGCACTTCATCTGCCCATCATTGCGAAACAAAATGAACGAGTGTATGTTGGCGGATGCAGCGTAAACGAACGATACATTGATTTCAGACGCTCTGTTAAAACCACCCACAACCGTTTAATCCGGAGGAATCTGGTTCGGTAAAATACGTCGTCTTCGGAGGTTCAACAACCTCATTGGCTTCCAATCTTTCACCAGCGAGAAAATTTCGTAGTGTCATGGAATGGAATAGCTTCTGAGAATTCTTGATTTTTCATTTGTTTTACGGGTTCTGTCAAAAGCTGTTTAGTAATTATCTGCTCCAGTTCGCACTAAACGTTACCTTACCGACCAGACCCTGTAAGACTGCTGTAAGAAAGCATTACCTAACGCCTTCCTTCCAGAGACACCGTCTCTACCGTCAAATAAGCGACCGGAGACTCGCAAAGACGAGAGAAAAAATAGTAGAAGACGTTCCGGCGCGATCTGTTTCCAACTGTGTCGCCGCGTACGCCCTTTCGAGCGGCATTGCAAAAACTTCACTTTCATTCTGACCTCACCGGAAGTCCCGTTACTTGGCCCGGAAAGTCAGTCAGTCTGCGCGCAATTACGCACCGCTGCCCTGAACCTTTCGCAGAGGCGGTACGTGATTGTAGACGTGAACGAACGCGCGCGCCTGAGAAAGAACAGCTTGCGCTGTACGGTTCAATTCCTCCTACATACGGGCACGCCAGCAAAAGCAAAAGACGAGCAGTTCGAGCAATCCAGCAGTTCCCCCAAATCCTAGCCTTTTCATTTTCTCTTCATCGTCAACGGGTAAAAGTCTGGGTAGGGAAGCAAAGAAAATGGATTTCTAATAGTTCGTTAGGTAGTAGCACTCGAGGCAACAAACACCACAGTTGATTATTGTTCGCACCCCTTCCCAGATGTGCAGGATTTCACCTTTAAACTAAGTATATTCTAAAACGCTTCATAACCTATAATCGATAATATTATAAACCTTTGCTGAATTGTTGCACCTTGATTATTGAATTGTTTTCCGCGTGCGCCTGTTTAAACTGTTCCTCCATATTAACTTACGATGGTAACTTCATCCAAACGACGTGCTTAGTTCCCGTTAAAATAACATTCCCATTGTTGGTTACGGAGGGTCTACTACCACCTTTATTTAAGTCTGCCAATTTTATTATCTTCTACCGGAAAAGTGAAATCTTCTCTTCCTTCTTTTAAAACTTAACGAAATTGAAATACCAAAGGTCTGGAAGCGCATCATCTTCAAACCCGCCAACCTCGTCCAATAAAGCACACACTTGGAAAAATAATTTCACGGCCTTACTACTGGCACTGACTGTAGTGTGAGACGAACGGTAAATAATAAAAGGGAATCGTGACCTAGAAACACGCAAAAACCAATCTGCGACTAATCCAGTCAAACCCGCAACCGCCTTTGCGGAGGTTTTCAATGAACATTGTTCCATTTCATCGGTACGGGGACGTTCCTATTATTCTCGGATGACGAGTGCTCATCTTCATCCGATACTGACCGGCATTAGACTCTAGGTGCCTACCCACGAATAATCCGCGGTAGCAAAATGATTTATGGATTCGGTGTCTCATCGTAGTAAGCCATGAGTCGAGCATCGATGCTCAACTTTTACGGTGAGTGTATTAAACTGGCTCTACCAAACACGTATTACAATTGAATGATAATTCAACTGGATATAAAATGCATAAGTTAGGAAAACTTAATAATGGTATCACTATTATGTTCGTCGTAGAAGGCATACCACCTTAGTTAAAATTACTCAAGGATTTTTATACACTACACCACCAAAGTACCATCATTATGCAGGAGGAATTGACTTACCACAACAGTTGTCATGGTCATAACAACTGTTATCTACAACACATCGCCTATCTAACAAGCGAAAACTTGCCCACAATTCCTATCTGGACCGAAATCCAACCTTTTTAGCACACGTCTCAAGAACCTTGGTTCCTTGGATTGCCCGTCTTATTGCCTTGAGCTGCGCAACAGTAGAACAGCATGAAAAAACTGAACCCTTCCAAGGAGAAACAGTTATGCTACTCCAGACAAAATGGGGGCAAGGTTTTTTTTGCACCAACCTCCCATCGGTCGAGGTTTTGCTCATATTGAAGATTCAAGAATCGAAACGAACCTTTGATGCCGTCGTAAAAAAAGCGTACCTGGGTGGTTAGCGAACCCAACGGAGAAACGACGGCCAGAATAAATGAGGTGTTGAATAGAGTATCACCCACTTTTTTCCAGTTTGCCCCTTCCATATTGAATTGATTTCCTATTCTGCGCGTTTCCCCATCGCTGCTTTCCATCTTGATTTTTGGGTTGTATCCTCCCTGTTGCGCAATCAAAATAATCATCAAACATTTAGGGGTAGAAATAAAACGGAGAAAAAACAAAAGCAAAAGATACCCATCTCACCGGGAAGCCACCGCCGCTGTGGCGAGTGCTAACGAACGGTTAAATTTTAATTTCGAATGCAAACCATCGCGCGCGCAAAAACCTTTTCGACCACATCAGCAACAGCAGCCGCAGCGAGTTGCTCGCTCGTAAAACAAAATGTTGCAACGAATAACACACAAACTTCACCAACGGTTATAGACCAGCCATTTGTTTTGGCTTGGAAGCAAACAAAACTGAACCGATCTGTTCATGTGATATTCCCATGATTGAGGTTTTCTTTGCCAACGATCAAAAACCCTACGCCGAATTACCGTACGAAAGGTAAAAAGAAGCGCTGAACGCAAGCGTAGATTCAACTAAATGTAAAACAAAAAAAAACACCACAACAACACACATTCCACAAGCATCTTCTCATGGCCCGTAATGGCAGCCCGGTTTAATTAAATACCATGGGATTGGGTTTTATCTTCGTTATGTTTCTATACCCAGCCGAGAATGAGTGCGAATCTATGTGCCCCCAGTGCTCACCACTTGCGAGATGCAAATTCCCAATTCCGTCCAGTGCTATGTGGTACGTGATCGTGAAATCGTTCGTTTAATTCGCTTTTAGCGCGCTATTAGAGAGGCTCGTTTTAACGGGCTCGAAACGAGCCGATGTTCCCATGCGATTACGATTGCATCGATGCTCGATGGAACGGCCCATCAATAAGGATGGTGAAATGCTAACTATCAGCCCTACGGCTTTGATCGCTTTGTTCAGCACGAACGAAACAAACTTTTGTGTCGTGAAATACATTTTATTGTATAGCTACCACAAGCCAAAACAAACATCGACGAGAGCAAAACGAGCAGACATCCTCCCAAACCAATCATAAACATGCATCGATTTTTCATTCCACTTGCTGGAACATGTAAGCTTTCACCTTCTATAAAACCTTCTTCCGTTAGCATGGACAAACCGAGCGGTTGATGCGCTCAAACAAAGATTTAAACAAAGTAACAGCCCTTTAACAATCGTTTTTCAAATGACGTTAATTGTAGTTCTTGTGCTCTGGTTCCATGTGACTTGCTGTGCAAGACAAGGTAAACGTGACGGTAATAGCACTGAATCTTCCGGTATAGACCAACATAAGTATCAATCTCTGATAGCACCTAGCAATCAAGATAGTTTCCACCGCTTCCTCCATCGCTTGCTTGTGAGAAGCATGTGCAGCAGAGATCCGACCACAAATGTTTACTCTATGCTGGTGTTTTTATGGTGGTGACCTCATTTCCACGATCGAATGCCCATGCTCATGTTCATCAAAACGTTGGTTGTGGATACGACTGGTTTGTTTGTTTTGATCTATTCCTGTCGGAAGCAGTTTATATTTATTTTGCGATGAAAAAATCGAATACGTTGTATTATTATTGTTAAAAAATACTAAATAGTAGCAAATCATACAGCAAAATGCGTTGTAATAACAGCACACAACAAACTGTAACAGAAACAAAACATGCAAAGATCTAACTGTACAGGTTGCTATCAGATGTCCAGAACGAATTCGGCGGCGCTGTTAAATCATTTTTATCAACGGCCGACATGAGTGTGTTGCACGAGAAACCCCTATTTGAAATTAGAGCAACATTCTTCCGTACGGATTCAGCCTAAAATGGGTCGTTTGTCATAATTAAAACATCATTTGCGCTTTCCGCCGTCGGGTTGGTTTCGACATGACGAGTAGCCTATTTTTTATTGCCAAAACATGAAAAATGATCCAAATCGGCACAGGTGGAGCGCCAATAGTGCAAAATGTTCATTTCTTTTCAATTTCAAGCGTAATCCGTTGCTCATTTTATGGCTTTGATGAGAAATTTCAATCAATCATAGACCAACCTTAATGAAGCATGCCGAGCGAGTGCCGCCACAGCTGGATATCCATATGCGATCGATATAATTTATCATGCGTTTACGTCTCGCCGATGGTGATGGTACCAATACTAACGCGAAGGGGTAACTATTCCACACGAAATATAATCGAGTTTCGCAGTCTGCAACTATTCCTCAAATTTAAATTCTGCGGGTAAAAATTACCTTCCAAAGCGACCGAATGTATGCATATTACCTACTGCAGCTCATTCAAACCATCCTTGACATTGATGAGGGCCACTTACCTAAAAACGTAAAGAAAAGAAAAATGCGTTAATAACCTTATTTCAACAATGCAAATTATCATGAAACCCTGAAATGAGGCAACATTTATATGCGGAATATTCAACGCTCATCAGTACATTTGCGAACCCTTAAGTGATGCAGTAACTGGTGTACATTTTTGCAAATTTGAGTCTTGGTCGTTACACAAAAACTGGATTCCCCTTGAAATATGGAATTATATCGTCCATTCATATTGATCTACTTCAAGGACAACCTCAAACATGGAAACACAAGCACACTGCACATATACATTGAATGTTAAAAGAGATGTCATGAGTACAAAAAAGCATTATGCGCGAATCGCCCATCGTACTGCTGCTCAAGTTTTCTCCCTCCATGGGGCACGAAAATGGCAAAACGGCGAAAGCCATCATTAAGCATGCCCGAAAGGCGTGAAAGTGATGCCAATTTATGTGCAGAAGACGAAGTCGTCGAAGTCTTCACTGCGCACCTCCAAATGACAGGCAGAACACGCTTGTTTGTAAAAGCGACAAAACCAGTCCACCTGCCTTTTTACCACGATCCACGATCTTGGTCGTCAAACAAACACTCCATAAATGATCCGCCACAGCCACACACAGCAAGATAGTCGACCGAAGTCAAGTCTCCTGCAAACCAAGACTAGGGCACCGTCGTGAAGTAACCGGAAACAAGCGTTTAACCGAAAGTGGACACAAGCGGAGACAACATTCGCGCACACTGATGCGTAACGAAAAGAAAACCTCGCCCCTAGAGCCATGTAGCCACGTTTTCTGTTTACCAACCAATTCCAATTTATCATTCTTTCCGATGCACCATTTTAACTGCACCTGAAATCAATCTACAATTTCTTTTATACATCATCACGCAGCATGGTGTTTCTTGAAAGAAATTAATCAACTGAAACGCTTTACTGGAAAGGTATTGTAACATATGCTTTCTCGATACACGAGAGATTATGTTCCACTTCCCTTTCATTCGATCACACGAACACAAACGCAGACGGATACATCCGGAAGCTGATATAAGTCACAATCGCAGTCGCTCGCCATACCATATATGAGGAGCAAGTACTTCTTCGTACAGAGCGGGTAAAACAAATAGCAACTAGAGACACGAGCAACGCACATAAATAGAGCCGTAAAATAACATTTGTCCATTTGGCCTAGACACCATTAGCTGCGACCGACCGACCACCGGTTTCCCTTAAGCGAGAAATTGCCTAGATAGCGTGGAATTTAATTGAACAATACAATCAAACGAGAGTAAACAGTCGATTTACATTCCATTGCTTCTTAACTTCACCATACCACACCCCAGGCAACGAGCAACCGAGGGCTTGTTAACATTGCTGCTTGCGTGTTTTGGACATGATTTTTTCTTTTTCATTAGAAAAAAGAAAATGTAGAGATTTTAAACGAACTATCGCTTTTGATTACACAGTTTACACCGTATTTGAGTTGTTACAAAAAGGCTCTTATTCGCAAATACCACTATTTTATTTTATCCTAAAATGGTAATGACCAGCATTGAATGACACGACCACGCCACACGCCACACGACCTGTTGTGCGATCATAATCGATGGCCGCATTTGATATGATTTGAATAGCCCAACATAAACCGTTTTACGACCGTTCATCCAACCAACAGAAGTAAAAAGTAAAACCCATCTGCATCTCAGTTTGAACGGTAGCTAAAACTTGTGATGAGCATTTGTGAAGATAACTCATAAAAGCATCTTTTCAGTTTGTGAAAGACAAAAGAGCAATCTGTTCATCAGATACGCCGGGAAACGATAGAGAATGTGTTTTTTATGATAGTTACGATAATTATATGACTTCCAACTCTCTTCTCAGCATTCCGAAGCAAAGTATGTTGACAAAGTAAAAGGAGATGCCATTACGTGGAAAAGATTGGTATAGTTTCTGTAGGAAGTCTCTCTTTAGGGCATCTCCAAATCGCTTGCGTACGCTTTTCTGTACAACTTACATTGCCAAACGTTGTGATTTCCCCGTGGACTGTCCTCCAGGATTTTGATGTCAAAGTCGTACGCGGCAAGATCCTTGCGAAGATTTAGTGCCTTGTCCGACGTTAAGGCACAGGCTGGCAGCAGGAACAAACTATCAAACTCGTAGATGTCGCGTATCTTAGGATTAACGCTGGCCGTGCTTACACCATAGCCACCGTTGCTGCTACTATAGTACAGACTGCCTCCGTTCGTAATAATCGAGCATCCACTTCCCGTGCCGGTCCACGAGGCTGCACCCGTAGGACGATTCACCTGTCCACCACCACCACCACCACCGAATCCTCCTACCCCTGTGGCACTCCCATTGCACACTAAACTACCACCATTTTGAGGATTCCACTGATTTTGCTGTTGATAGGATGTCTGATTCTTGCCGATATCTTGCTGATCTCCACCGGAGGACAGCTGATTACGACTTCGGATGATACGATTATTGTTGGACGAGGTTGTGGTCACCAAAGAAGCCGAGGTGATAGAACTGGCACTGGTTGCTCCGTTCTGCAGACTGTGCAACTGATGGTGCTGTTTATGATGCTGATGCTGAAGATGGTGGTGGTGATGATGATGATGATGATGATGGTGATGATGAGGGGCGCTCGGGTGGCTTGAGACACTTGGTCGTTTCACTGATATCATAGCTCCGGCAGTCCGGGGGACGACGCCTCGTACGTTTTATCTGATCGATGATCGCAATTAAGCACCGTGACACTGACGTAGCCTGTATATGCCACACGGTGTGGCATAAACTGATTCTTCCAGCTAATATTCACCTCCGAATTGGAGATACTTCGACGATTCTTCGAAAAAGGTGACGATTCTGGCGATGCAATCCGTACCGCAAACGAGAGTTGCACCACACGTTAACACTATATCACCATCACAGACGAAGGAAGTTCTGTTTGCACAGCTGAAATCTCAAACGGTTTTCCTTATCACAGACGTTACACTATCATCATCCGCTCTACGGGTACAAGTTTTCATCGCAAAGAAAGCAGTTTCATGATCACTCCGCTTTTAACTTCTTTAACTATCGATCATTTTCATCTGTTGAAGTACACGGGAATAAAGCGTTGTTAAACAAATGCTTCCAATAAAACCAAATCGTTCTTTCTTTCCTTCGTTTGCCACACGAAACGAACCATTCGTAATGATTACAATAGTTAACTGAAATGTGTTTGAGAATATCCGCCCGATGCTCCAAATTTTACTCGACAGCAATAATTGACGCTTGAGGAGGGCAAAACACGCAACATCTACACGACGGTCGACTTCGGGTATCGGCTACTTTAGCTTTAATTTCAAACATGCCATTGTGGCACATCGTGGCACATTGCGTGCTACATTTCTTGGGTGGTCAAAACACCTCATTCAAATACGACCTCAAATACGACCGCGAATGAACCGGGTTTTTGGATAATTTATGGCTAATGAGCATTGGCAGAGATCTCAAGCGTAGACAAAAAATGCCACTCCAGAATCGGTGTCAGATTCTCAGTTGCGTGGTATCAAAACACCGACGAACCAAAGGAGAAAAAGTAAACCGAAGAGACGTTGAACAAAAAAAAACATATTTAAACACTGTCACTCACACTAGTGGGTTGGTAACCATGAAACTGCTTGTTTCGGAAAATATATGTCATATTTTAACTACCAGGTGTAGCTTAGTGTTGCCCTGTGCTCCACTTTTCCTGCTTGTTTTAACGTCGATTTTCTGCTCCAGTATCAATTGATAATTTTCACTTTCTTCTCCAGTGCTGTTAACCAAGCGTATCGAAAGATCGGGGTGTACGTAGACATGTGTAAAAAAAAACAGAAAGGGTCATAAAAATTACTTATTACAATCAAGTCAGTTGTTCATGTTTTCAGTCTTCGTATAAAATGTTACCGAATTGTGCAATCATGTTCTCCATATTCGCTAGTTATACCCATGTGCTATCACTTCACCACGTTCACCACGTAAAATACGTTCATATTTTTTGTCATTTTTAGTATTCCTGTTAACCTTCAGCACATGGAAATATATCAACAAAATGTACAAAGCTAGCCATCGCACGTGCCTACCGATTTCACAACGTCATTTTTTTGCGTGACGTCAACAATTTTCGACAACTTCTTGCGGGAGCAATGACCGATCCACAAAAAAAAACATCAGTGCTGCTGCAGCCCAAACCAATCTTTTTAATGATCTATCGGGAGGTTCGATCGATCTTCAGACGCCAGAGCACACGATTGCGAATTCAAGATACACCTGAAGCACGCAGGCACCGAGAGTGAGAGTGGCTCAATCCAAATCAATAAGAAAGCAGATCAATGATGTATCGAGACGACAGGAAAACATGATTGTCCAAATAATGCTGAAGCGAAGGAGCAAAAAAAAACGCTCAATAAAACCATATGAGAATGTTCACATCATCCGATATTCCAAATGTGAAATTCAGGCAAAAAAACATTTGGTACGAATTTCTATTAAACATCGACTCGGGCTTTGGCAATAATGTACTAATAAACAAACTGATCACACTTCGGTAACGGAAACCGCTTCGGAAAGTAGATCATATCGATTGAATGGGTACCGTTCAAAATAGGAACGGTTCAGAATGAGGCATACCCGAAAAAAACGCGAACATCTTTACTTTAAAGCAAATTTTAGGTTGCTCGCAAATCTCCTCGGAAGTATGCGTAACGTAACATACGTGCGTAACAGTTATACGCTATCGATATCTCCCAGCGGATGGCTTCATAATAAATGAATCGTTCGACTTCCGTTTACGATTCTAAAAGCACCCATCTGTTCGGCGTACTTTCTATCGACGCACGTGAAGTAGGATAAGCACACTTCGTTTCGGCTTGATCTGGTTTCAATTTGGGTGTACTTCCATCATTCATCCTAAGTGTATGAAGATTTTTTATTCTACATGTACCTCCATTCGTTTACAGTTACTGTTGTGCTCTACATAAAAAAGAAGTGTCTTCAATTATTTTACCCATTTCCATATCCGATTGCGTCTCGTTGTGTGCAATTTACATACAGTCAGAACGCAGCGCCACTACCAAACATTCGTCGTGCTTTCACTTTCATCGTCCAGAAATGAAATGGAAGAGGAGAAAAAGATCAACACCACACAAAAAGGTAATCAATTTTTCCGACAACACTTGACTTCCGCCAGGTTGCCCCGGTGTTACAAAAAAAATAAAATAAAATAATAAAAAGACACCAACTCTACCTTACCACTTTCTAGGGCCACCAGCCCAACCTAGGCGAAAGCGTACCAGACCACACCCGAGCCACCGCAAGGTTGTCGCTCATTTTCATCGGGTCACCGCAGGATTCGGCACGCTATTTTACGGTGGCAAAAACCGCAACGACCCCGTCCGGGCACCACCCAAGGGCTAGGTGCTCGCGGGTCACGACGAATGCTTCGACCGCACCAGTGAAGATGTGAAAAATTAATTTTCTCTAGGCGAGGTGTGGTTGGGGAACATTACAACAACTGCAGTATGTTACTTAATGCCCGAGCAACTATTTCATGCCACTTGCCACCGGTAAGTATGGAAAGTTGACCACTTGGTGCCAATGTGTCCGGCAGCGGTGGTGACACCAGACGTCACCGGTTTCTTTCATTCTTACCCTCTTGGGGCACGATGAAGTTTGCGCACGATTGCGCTTTTCAAAAGGAAATCGGTCAGTCAGTCGGTGGTGTTAATATACTCCCATAGCTCCTTTAATGGTTAGCTAGATTAAGCTTTGTGTAGCCGATTGTTACCGTTGTACGGAGCGGCGATGTGTACCCAAGAAGAATGGACACTTTTTGCCGCGTTTGTTTTGCACAGGAAATCTCGGAACTTCCATTGTGGTAGATCGATTCGTTCCGATGGAAAACGTAGCTCACCCGTCACCTCGAACCACGGCAATTGTTAATGTTGCGCACTACTGACCAGAGCAGCCCGTAGACAAAATCATCGGATATTAATAAAAAAAAAACAAAACTAAACCGCACGTAACATCCAGTCCGGTCCAAAGCGCTAGAAGCTGTGTCCCGGCACAGAGCAGCTACTGCAAAACAACGATAGAGACGTTGAAAGTGATTCAAGCTCATAATAAATATTAAGTGAACGGTGTGTGCGAGCGAGTATGCCTTCCCCTGGGGGCCAACGTGAGCTGGAGCCCTGCGAAGCCGCACACAGAAGTCATGTGGTGGTCTGCCGCCGGTTCAGTGGGAGAAAATAGACTCCCGGAGTGCACACAATCCAGATAAACGGCCACGCCATTCTTTCACACAGCAGATAGTGGATGTACTTGCACTCGAGGAGCAAACCTAAAAGCCGGTAATTACCGTCTATTACGGTTCAATTGTCTAATGGAAAATTGTTTAATGAGTATTTACATATCGTACAACACTAAGCGCGTTGCTCTTCGGCAGTGTTTCCGATAGATTTACCACCTGTTGAAATAGTAACACTATTCAGCCACCATACAAAGCCCACACACTGGATGATCCGTATTAGACGTGGTTTCGCGAGAAGGTGGTTTATCATCTCACCCGGTAGGCTATTCCAACAATCACTCGATCAACAACAACAATATGAATCCAAGCACGGTTGCGGTCAACATGTGCAATGTTCAATTTCAAATCAACAACAACATTTCCATCTCACGCTCGTCTCGTCAACATCACGTGCATCTTTAAACCACAAAATCGATTGGTCTCTTCGCAATGTACGCTCGTCTCCGCCTTGGACGCACAACCCCCATTGCGCGATACCTGCTGTTACCGCGGGATTTACGTATCATTTGTGTTTCACTTTTGATTGATATGTATCGATATGCATATGGAGGTTTGGTGCACTTTCACTTTTCTAAAGCATCATGCCTTACATCGCATCCGACTCTGGCCACACGCTCATGTCCTACTCTCCCTCCCTCGCTTGGATCATCGGGGACAATCGGAATCGAGGCACGGAAAGGTTGCTCTCTATAAATCTAGAAAACCGACACTACTAGTGCCACAAATGGAGTCTTCTGCAGATATCCCACAAGCTAGCGGTACAAACTGCAATCATTGCCGGGTGTCCAACGTGCAAGCGTACACCCCAATCCTAAACCGCAATTATTGGCTTCATGATCTCGGTCCGGGCAGGTACTACAATTATTTTTATATTTTCCTCGATACCTCACCATAGTACCGCACGGCGACTATGCTTTATTTACACTACTTAGCACCCCGCTCGATTGGCTGGTTTTCTGGCCTTTTGCCGTCTACTGAAATCTGCAATTTTCTTCAACCAATCACCAACCCGATCGGTGGCGTCCGGAAAGCGAAAATGGTTACAAAAACTACCCCCAGAGCAAGTAAGCCAATTTTATGGCAATCGTGCAATGGAGAACACAACAATAGGAAGTGGAGCCTTTTCGGAAGCCCTGCCGTTGGGAAGCTTGTGCCTGTCTGCCTTGCTGATAAACGATTACACACCACACCAGCGTCAATTTACACTCTCGATTGCGCTCAATCATGTCGCTGGTGCAGATCGCACCAAGACGAGCGCACGGCACTTTTGCATCCGGAAGTGGTAGGCGGCTATGGTAATACTTTTCTCACGATTCGGTAATTTATTGGTTTTTCCGAACCAATTTAAGAAGCGTGGTAGCGTTCGTTCGGAACAACTGCGACCAACAAAGAGAGCGGGTCGTGCACTTTATCATCAATTGACTTTGTTAGATTGATTAAAATTGCTACAATCTTACTTTCAATCCATCATGCACTTTCGATTCTTTCTGCCACGTGGAATATTATCTTCCTTAGAAAGACTCTATCGTGCACGTAGCATGCTTATCAAAATAGAAAGGAAAACAATCTATAAGATACTATTTAGGTAGTGTTATACTATGGTTGTTATCAGTCTGAATGCTTCCGGACATTAGCTTTGCACGGTTTGCCTGATCGACGACAAATACTACTAAATAAAATAAACATCTCTTAGATAGACCAATGAAATATGCTCATTCGTAACAACGGCAATGCATATGCAACAACGTTAATGAAATGAATTTATTTAAAATTTTACTGATTCCAAAAAACATCTTCACACCAGTGCTCTACGATCCGAAACGCAATAAAGCATGATTTTGTTTCCACGACCGCAGCAAATCCATTCCCGTTTGTATAGCCGGTGCTCGTGTGCTCGTGTATAAACAAACAACCGCCAACACACCACACCACCGTGCAATGAGAAGCGATACGACGTCGGTGCGATAATGTAAAACGGTTTAACTAGAGCAAGTCAGTCACAATTAGATGTGGTCATCATCATCCTCATCATGTCGTCTAGTGGTGTTTTTCATTGTTGTCTCCATTACTTGGACACAAGACTGTCTGAATGGTACAGTATTCAAGTACCAGTGCCTGTCTTCGATCGAACACAGCCTGAGTCGTTTGCCGGTTCGATGAATAGTACTCGTTTAGCTCGATGCGTATCAAGCACGAATGGATCAGTTTTCCACGATCGAATGAAAGAAAGAAGAAGAAAAACACACACACACATGAAGGCGTCAGGCACGAGTTTCACTGTAGGCGAAGCGCGTCAAAATGTTCATTTAATTAATACTCCGTTAAAAACGGGTGGCTGTTTTTTTACGCCGCGTTTCTTCGCGAGGGTGTGATATGATTGGATCACACGAGATTGGTATGAAATCAAAGATCGCCGAACCGCCCGCATCATGCCCCACATATGAGAACGACGAGTCAAACGATCATGGATCGTTTAAAGCTGTGTTAACCGACATGGAAACGGGCGTAAGTCAGTCGAGGAAAACCTATCGTCACCCTATGGTGACCTGTATCGGAAGGGGAAAATATGTTTCAACTTTCGCCCGGTTCAGTTTCCCTTTGTAGCACCACATACATGCATTACCGCGATAACCAATAGGAACGGCTTGCAATCCGATAGAAACAATCAAAATAAATTGAAAACCCCTCGATATGTCACACGACAGCGGAATTGACAGCTCGAAACGTTTCGGTTAGACCTAGTGCAGCCGGCGGCCGATGGATCGATTTTCAATTTCATCAATTAGTGCAACGACCCGGTTCTTTTTCAGCACTACCAGGACGGCCGTAAAACACGACAGAACACACGGTTAATTGTCAATTGATAGTTGCAAGAAGGTTAGTTCTATTTATCTGCAACAGGGGAACATTACACCGGCCAGTTCTCGCCACTAGTAGTGTGTTGCACAAACTGATGTCGATATCGTGATCCAATTAGGTTCCCGAAAATAACCATACACGTACTCTAACGGCCCTCCACTGCTAGCTCGCTACCGAATTGGCAAATCCTCCAGAGACTTTGGCGTGCACTCACGGCCGCCAACCATAAGCTATGGCTCGACGGGTTCCCGTCGGGTGCTACGAGCCAGAGCCGATAATCCTTACATAATCCTTGTGGATCATTTTTGTGCCTCGCTGACCTTAGGAAAACTCAACCTGCAAACCGTGTTTGCTTCGGACAACACTTACTAGGCCACTCGGGAGCATTTTGCGACCGTTCCAGGGCCATCGGGCAGGGTCTTCCTTGAGCTTAGCAAGAAGCTGAAGAGAAGTTTGACGCTGTACCATCCTTCTGGCCGGGGTATGTGGGTTTGTGTGGCCCGATGAGACTTCGGGTCATTTTGTCACAACAGAGTGACACACAAATCCACTGGGAGGTTAATCTATGAATACTTCGAAACCAGTTACTTAACATTCACTTTACCTTGCACCAACTCTCGATCTTAGTACGCTCCACTGGGCTGCTGCTTACAGTACATTTTCAATTACCATTATTCCAAGAATCGATCAAGCAAATGGCAAGCTTTTCGTCACAAGGAGCAACGAAAGCTCCCATCATATATCTAATGCCGCTTTCGATCAATACAACAACAATAACAGCCACAGCCACAAAGGTGATCCAATCAGAATCTAATCAATGAATTCAATTTTCTGCCCCACTCTCTCGGCGATCAAATTCGATTACAATGAGCATTGAACACGAAGTTGAACGTATTCAACCGAGTTGCTAGCTGCGCTGGTGCAACTGTTACGTAAGTCAACGTATATAGCGATCTGCGAAGGAGTATCTTAGCGAAGCATGAAAGCATTATCACGTTTATTAGGGAAATCTGTGTTCGGAACTGTGACAGAGTTACTTTTGATTAGAATAATTCATTTTAAAATACCTCTGATGGTATTATAATTCGTAAAGTTCATCGTCCCACGATCTCTAGACTCATGTGTACGTCATGTGGCATTCAATTACACCATAGCCACATTTATGTTCGTAACAGAATCGTCCAGTGGTTGGACATTGTTCAATTCGCAGATCGCAAATAATCAAGCACCTTGCGGTGTACAGATGGTCAATGATCTTAATTCTTCGTACTTCGGATGAAACAAAAGTCTTGGAACAGCTTAATTTAATCCTTCAAGGCGCATACTTCTTGGATGTAATACAATCCTCGACCGCATAACCTTGAGAGCTTGTGTGGAAACGATACGGTTAACAAGCATGTAACGTTCGGCCAAAGAAGCACCACAAAACCAACCTACAGGCTAGAAGAAAAAAAAACTTGCAATCCATTCCAAATTCCTTTACTTTTTATCATCAACAAGCCGTTCGTTCTTGCGTGCTCGTGTAAAAATTCGACGTAAGTTCGACGTTATTTTTACGTTCACTAAACAAAACGCACCCGAAACGCGATTTGAGGCAACGCGAAGAGCAGAAAAAAGACCCCGTCTTCGTTTGCATGTGTCTCCACCGCAACACAATGAACAGAATATGAAAAACTAATTTTCAATTATCAGCCAAAACTTCCGCGGCCTAATGACACCCTATCTATCTTCCCCATTCTTCAATTCACTCTTCTTCGGGCGGAGGTTTTTTTTATCTACCAAAATTCCACTATTCCCCGCTGACAAATTACCAGCAAATGAAAACGTGCTGAACGAGAGAGCGAAACAACGATAAAAAAAAACATACTCCCAGAGAAAATAAAACCGACGACGCTACACCATATCTGACAAATGTGTCCCCGTTTCTAATTCGTCCCACCCGAACTAGTCCGGAAAAGGATAATTATGGATAATTACACATATCATTTGCTATCTGGTCAACAATGACAAAACCAGCGCACCTTGGCAATCCAACGGGGCAGGGCGTTTGACAAAGTGTGTTTGGCGCTGCGCACTTGTTTTGTCCCATTTTGTTACCAACGATTCCAAGCGAAGGTTTTCTTCAAGCTTTCGAGATGTCATAAAAAGTTGGGAGGCAGATTCTAATTTCAAATACCATGCATCCTACAACTCATAAAGCCTTTTCCTTGTTTGTATGCCTGTTCAATTGTACTTGTCATGTAATAAATCTGGCGCAGTACCAAAACGCTTATTAATTTCCCATTGGCTCTAATTTCGCTACGTAAAAGAATTTCAACTCAAAAAACCAAAAATCCAACTAGCAACACAACCAATAGGATAATTGATTCTTAACACATCAGAGACCTGCACTCCATTCAACAGCACCTAAACCCTTTTACAGTGTGAGATAGTAACACACTTACACAAACAGTCCTTCAACTGCTCCTTTCGCGACCTACGTACATTAGATGTAAAAGCACTGATAACCAAAAACGTAACAAATTCTACCTTTCGAAGTTGCCTATCATCACCGTACGGCAATCAAATGAAACACTTTATAAAAGACACAAAGTTCGGTCCAAATTTGGGGTCATCTCGATCTCGGTTGCGTAGAAATGTAACGCGGTGCTGCTTTCTTACGCGGGTACAACAACCTGTCGTCTGTCGACGCCGTCCCACGAGCAGCTATCGGTCAATCATTTGCATACGCCGGCCGTTCGGAATACGAGGTCACACCGTCCGCCCTGACCACGCGGGGTCGGTATGCGAATGACCTACTACTTTCCTTCGGTCCACCACTGGCCGGGCTGGCTGTTGCCCGATGTGTCTGTGTGTAACCCCCGCCCAATCTAGCGACCTTTTTTTTCCTCCCAGCCTACTGCGCTTATCGAAAGAAACTTAGCTGACTCGTAGCGACACGCACATTTCCGTTCAACGATACACGATTTATCGACCGCGCATGTCGGCGTTGTCGTCGACCACAGTACCCCAAAAGAACTTGGACGCTTTGGTGCCAGGCGCGGGAGGATGATGCAGACCACCACCCAAAAAAAAAAAAAAGACTAAATTCCTGCTGGGCGCGACGCGACGACAGCCATTACTTTTAATGGTCTCTAGCGACCTGGTCGCCGGTCTGCGTTTCTCGGATTGCTCGGTGAAGAATCGATCGTAACCGATTTGATTATTCGGCTTAATTCTTACAATTGTGATGTGGTCTTCACCTACTGTTTCCATCATACACCTTTCTCCGTATGGCAACCCAGACACACCGACGTTTGTTCGGCTAATCTTCACACGGCAAAAACCGATTGTAAGTAATCGGTTGCACGTTACATTAAACGACGTGGACAAAAGACCACGCCTGCTTTCTATCAAATGCCACTTTACCTGCGGGAGACGTCGGGTGTAAATAATCGATTATGTATGATTCGCCAAAGAAAGCTTGTTTCCGAGCGATTACCAGCGTGAGCGCTCTTTCAGACAACCTATGAATGCATGAAAGGAGCACTAAACGAAGAGGAAAGTAATGCTACTCAATGCAGAACTGCTACATATCACCGTACTGTGAGTATGCTAAAATGTTCACTAAGATATTTTTGTAAAATCCTCAGACTACACAACGCAAATAGCGTTATATATGGACCTCTGAAACGTTGTTGATGCACATCCATTAGCAACACAAAAAAAGTGTCACATACAAACAAAAAGTACCATCTACAGCTGGAGCTACCGTTTTAGGCTGTAACATCCGTGTACTACTTTCACGACTTTATTGACGAAGGCACGAAAAAGCCTTGGGCTAAATTCTACTTTCAGTTCATGTGGTCTGGCATGGCAACAAAAGAAAAACCTGTTGTTACACGGAGACATTACGGAGCGTTCTCGAACCGGCCTGGCGGAAAGTAAATGTTAGACTGTTATAAATCGAACCGTGATTAGCCTGAATTGTTTACGACACGAATAAACATCAAATCTTCAGACATCCTTCACACACAGCCCCAAAACGGAATGGAACAAGCGCTGAGTGATATGGTGCCATGAAATACAAACCCCAAACAGTGTCGATTTGAACTACTTTGCTTTGTACCATAATGTGTGATAGTGGACATGGCATGGTCGGTGGCACGATGGAAAGTAAACTCACGCCGAAGAATGGTTTTGGAAGTAAATAGAAAAAAAAAACAACCCTTCGGGCGAGCCTCTCGCAGTGTTGGTCTGCTTCAGGCATCATTGCGCACGCAATCACGCTAATTATTTGTTGGTCATTAGATGCACGCGTGCCGGTACCTAACACTCTTCCTTCCTGCAATTAGCTACCACCCCATTGATTGTGCTGGCGTGAAAGGATAGTTTGGTAAGATTTTTGAAAGTTAAAACCCACCACCGCTAAGGAGAGACAGGAAGACCTATTTTAGTTGCTTTAATTGGAGGGTTTTTCGAATAACTCAAACAAAATTCATGACTCCTTCGTTTGCGATAAAGCTAACACGACGTTCGACATTCATCGTCTGTGATAAGAAGACAAGAATGTGGTTTCATTAGCAAAAGAGAAAACTAGAGGAATGCCAATATTTACACTCACTTAGAACGACAATTACCTTTCTCTTCCCAATACCTTAGCCATACCACAAACACAAATATCGATTCAACCACAAAAGTAGTTCGTCTTCCAAAAGCATTTTCGTCAAAATCTACCTTTTCACAAAAAAAAGACACCCACTAAATTTATCTCACCATCATAAAAACCCGTTCGGCTAAGGCCATTTTTTTTGTTTTTTTTTTTTTCAGCAAACTTCGTCAGTATTTGCCAACTTTCCACAACTTTCTACCGCGAAACGTTTATCGTCCAATTTGGCGCATTTTTTACCAACCGCCGAAAACGAAGCAATGGAACCTTTATTGGATTAAGCTAGTTAATGCGAGCCGTGACGAAATAAATACAATTTTCTGCCAGCTCTTATAATTGAGCAACTAATAATAAACGCTCGGGATCAAAACGATGCGACCTCCTCCACGAGTAGTGACCGAACGAATTATTTTCACAGCCCCAGCAAACGAACGAACACGCTGGTCGCAGGCGCGTTGTTGTTCAGCAAAACAAACCAAGTGAAAAAGAAACACTAAAAGTACGCCAATTCGTCAACCATAAAACGCCGTATCTTATTTTGTGCCATCTACAGTTGAGACTCAATGTCAGTGACGAAAGAACGTTTTATTCGCAAATAAAGAAGCGGCTCCCAAATTCTAGACATCAGCCAAACTCCAACAGGCTACTTAAGAATGATGATTAGTTCCCAGTAATCAGCAGCAAACGATCATTTACTGAATTCTGCGCTATCTGCCCTTGACACAGCTGTGAGTTCAAATCGTGAGGTGTGCCACCATGAGAAGCTCCGGTCCCTTGCGAGAGAGCCAAAAAAAACAACTAAACTTCGGTTTTATTGTTGTTGACGAGCTTTTAGTTGCTTCAAACCGGTGTGTTGAATTCAATATGCCCTCGGTCTGGTGCGTTGCTGCAACACAAACACCTGAGGAAGGTCGTTATTTGTGATTTTTCGAAAGTGTTGCTGTCGTAAAAAATTCAATTAAACGCATCGCACAGCACACAATTCAATCACACCTTGGGAACGACGTCTTTCAGAAAGGGGGAGGATTCTTGCCATATAAAATGTCAATTGATATCAACGAACTGGCGTTTGTAGCACAATTTAAGAAACGGTTAAATGTAGTAATAGTGTATAAATTTATAAAAAACCAACGGATAACTTACTGCAACAGACAACCCCAAAGAAAAAAAAACATTGACCTCAATGATCCGATGGATGACCACATTGTACAATAAATGCGCAAGTTTTGCGATCGTCCAAAACTTTGGTCCGATTTTATTGCTCATAACACACGTCGAGGGGCGTAGTGAGGTGTAAAAATTTCAAACTGTGCCACCAATTATATGTTTTATTCCGTAACAGCCAAAAACGCCCCCTGATTTCTGGAAAAGGCTATGATCCTACTATGTCTTGAAAAAGATTTGAAAAAAAAAAACAGTTAACAGCAGGTGCTAATTCAGTAACAGACCCTGCATCAATGGCAGGAATGGGGTTTAACGTGCGTCGAAAGATGCGGCGCTGAGAGGATAACATATTTTTGCGAACCACCACCAACTCTGTAGTGAAATCATGACCCAAAAATATGCATCACCATTGCAATGGGTTGGTCAAAGAAATTGGGAACACTTGTGTCCCAACAATCATACAGTGCAACGCTATTATGATTTCGGCACAGTATAATACATTTTTTGGACACCTAGGCATGTCAATTTTGACACGACACTTTCAAGCGCGACTCGAGGCCCCAACACACTAGATGAGATGGTGGCGTGCGTCTCGGACAAACCAATTACAAAACAACAATAAACCGCTGTCATCATCAGCAGTCACTGTTGGTAAACTTAATTGACACCGCGAATTATTTTCCTCACAAAACAGCCAAGCCGACTGAGAGTGTTAACAATGGTACGCACTCACACTTTCAGCTTCGTCGTGCAAAGTACGAAGTCAGCAACTTCACACCAAATGATCGCTTTGACAAAACCCAACTCATAAAGTTGTATCGTGATTCTTGGTCAACCAACCGCAAACATTAGTAGAAGAAGAAGCTAGACCTGAGACAGAACTACTCAAGCATATAGGAAAAAAAAACAACAACCAGTTTCGTCTTCCTCGTTCCATTCTCTAAAACCACCATGATAGTTCCTAGTTCCACCTGGCTGCATAAGCTTGAGCCGCAAACAAGCACAACTTTTCTTCCGGGTCTAGACTCACACCTAAGTGAGTACTAATTGTAATTTACTAATACATAGCAAGACATGGCTGGTTTAGTTGCTTCTTCGCTATACCTTCTCATCGAAAATAATATTACAGTCGACTCCAACCATGGCAGCTCTTCACAAAGGATCACTTTCATCATTCACGTATGGGTACGTTCAACGTAAAGTATCTCTCTGTATACCATTAGGCTACAAAACGGTTTGTAGTCTCTGTAGCTTCTAGCGGATGTTATAAAAATGCACATAAGTTACACATTATTTGCCAATTTTATGCGAACTTTTTGCAATCCATTCCAAAATTCAGTACATTAAAATGTTAAATAATTTCACACTCCGTTTGTTCCACCTTTCGGTGGCGTTGAAGGTGATGACGGAAGAATAATCGCACTAGGAAGCGAAGATTCTGGAAATGATTCAACATTTATATCAAGCGAATCAGAACCCATGCAACGAAACTTATGGATGTGGTGTGTAAAAAGTTATAAAAGCAAGACTTTTGTACATGTATTTGATATTGAGGAAAAAATTGAATCTGCATTCAAAACCGTTATGAAGTGAGCTTTATGCACATGATGAAAAACTGACGACTTGATTCATGAATACTTGGTCGATCTTCACTCCCATTAACTTCAGTACAGCACAGCTCCCACACATTTCTTGCTAGATGAGACCAACTATTAGGTTTGAAAGTAGAAGGCGGATGTTTAATAATAAAGGAAAGCAAAAATCAAATCAATTGGGTGTAAACCAGTCAGCCTACGGGCATACCGTCACGACCATATACACAAAACGGATCTCAAACGGTTACTCTACGTACCAAAAGCTGTGCGTCAGCTCTGCCTAGTTGACCTAATTTCTCTTCAAACTCCGGTACGAATCTTCTCCTGCGCTACCACGTGAGGTGTGGAAATAAATCACGTCACTTTGTACAAAACTTTACATAGTTCAACAGTATTTCGACTCTTCTCAGACACGCAGAGCCTAGAGTGTCTAGAACTGGAGCAGCAGAATGTTAAACGGACATCTACAATGTGCTAATTGTTGAAGCTCGTGCGATTTGGCAAGACCTCATTTTTTCCCGACACCCACACGAACAAAACGTACTCCAACGAATATTTTTTGCACCAAATGATCTCAACTTTATAACAACCTATCAACACCATGGCGAAAGGCAAGTCGACAACGAGACAGCAAAAC
>JXWZ01001851.1:0-30752 GCA_000956215.1 Anopheles farauti No. 4 | reverse complement strand
CAAAAATTGAATAGGTTAACATAAGCATAAAGTAAACGGATGATTATTAGGATTCGAAATGTGACGATTTGTATGTTTGGTGGATTTAGATCTTGCATCTAGATCGGTTTCATAATCCACAAGTCGACGTTTCCACTAGCCACAAAAGACCGGGCACGGACGAAGGACAAATGTTGCTTTCTACAATGTTTACGAGTTCGTTTCTGTCTTTGGATGAACCCACAGACTAAACATCGCACTGTAGCTGAGGAAAGGGGAAGAATAAAGCAGAAAACTATTCAACCGATAGAATAGGTTCAATTCAAATAGTTGAGCGATGGACTGAAAGATTCCACCGGAACAGATCCGGAAATGGTGCAATAGATGACACCAGCATCCAGAGAGCGTATGATACATAAAATAAGAGTCCGTTTCGGTTGGTGCTAGTGCGACGCGCGGAGATGCGTGTGATGGTTGGGAATGGTTGGGAATTTCCTTGAGCTGGCGCCACACAGTGGACGCGGTCTGCCATGTGCGACCTTTCTCATCCGGCTGTGGATGCCGTGAAATTATCGAACCAACCTACACCATCTTCCATTGCGTACTTTGTAGACGTTTGCCACTGGTTTCGCAGAAATAGAAACTGAGGCGTAATGGAGGGATGAAGTGTGACTAGTTTTTGCGTGCAGATTGCATCGGAAGTGCTAACACAGAACAGCTATGCATTGATCAATACAGGGGGTAAGATTTTATGCCACTCAATGTAAAAGGTTTGGAAAGGTCCGATAGCAAATTGTATTAGTAATTACGTAATAAATATGATTTATTTTTTAACTGAAGTCGTTGATAAGTTTTCTTTTTCATGGATGCCATCAGGCATCCCCAATTGAAGGAGAATACATAAATGATTTTAAAGTAACTTCAAAATGAAAATAGCTACGAAAGATGTGAATTAAATAGTCAAGTTTTCCGTAAAAATATCAAAAATTGAGTCTCCTTTATATATTAAACAAATCTGTCATGTGTTACAAAAACAATTGCCAGAAGAAAATAACAGTCCTTCCAAAAACAGGTCAAAAATTACCCATGACTTAACGATATCTACTTAACTTAGAGTGTAAAGATAAATCTTACGAACCGAGGTCACGTACCTGTCCATTTTGCTGGTACCAGTTGTGGTGCCATGCCATCGCCATGGCAGGGCACTGTGGGCTACGGCCACCGACGGGAGGGAGGACGGTGGCGATGAGTCATGTTGTGAAAACGCCGACTGCTTATTGTTATTGACTGTAAATTTCTTCATCTCGACCGCTTTATTGGAAGTGGAGGAGCCATCACTTTGAGAGTTATTGGAGTGTTTGGAGGATGCTAACCGTCCCCCCAGTCTGTGTGGTAAAGTAATGCAGATGCAGCGCAATTTTGAGTAAATCGTCAACGGAGACAACGTTACTTGGGTTGTTTTTTTTTGTTGTTGTATTGTTGGCGTTTTCTTCCTACCTTCGGAATAGTTCTCCTTCTGGATGTTGCTCAAGAAAGCGTGCCTTCTTACGGAGCAACTGCACGGTAAGGGCATAAGTTACGACCATCATCACCATAGGGATGTAGAACGCAACCAGTGAGCCAAAGACGAAGAAGGCTCGATTATTAATAACACATTCGTTCGGGCCTGGCATGATGTTGTTCTGGTTGATCATACCTGAGGGAACAAGCTCATATTATTCAGGAACTATTCAGTCTGGTTCGGGATAGCATATGCCTTGCAATTGCGAATATCTTACCTAGGACCGTTATGGAGCTTGAGACTAGCATTGCCAACAGCCATACAAGTGCAATTTTAATTCCCGTCAACCGCTTTGTCGAATGGTGCCGACTGCCCAGGGGATTCCGGATTCCAAGGTATCTCCCGAGACTTATGAAGCACATGTGCAAAATACTCGCCGAACAAGCCAGTACGTCACATGTAACGTAGATATTGCACCATGTGACACCGAAAGGCCAGTATCCTATGTGTGTTTTGTGTATGTATTCAGCAGAAAAATAGACAAAGATATTTCAAAAATATGGTGAAAATACGATACTGTTTCTACAATATTAATTTGAACAGGTGCTATGAACTAATTATAATTGCTCTATTTCAAATCCTATTGGACGTCGACAAAACTGAAAAACAAACGCAAACGTTCCAAAACGTTCATATTTAGTATGAATCATACATCTAAGTGAATTTTGTTCACGAGTTATATTTCACAATATAAAACGGTAATTATAATTTAGATAAATTCAGTTAGAATCAAACAATTTATAAATGCGTATCGCGTTTGATGCAGTTGAGTTTTAATGATCTTAATGTATGGAATATAATAATAAAATTAACTATATTTTTTAAATTTATAGCACATTTTTAGTTTCAATAGCTTCCGGTTTACAATGGAATTTTCCACTTTCTGAGAAAAATCAACGTTCGTCAATCAAAAAACAATCGTGTAAGATATTCATTTCATCGAATTATCTCCATGGAAAAATGTGTATGAAAAAATCCTATTTGTTTTGTCATCACTCGGTCCATTCCGTCTTGTTCCCCGAAAATCCCAGTTGCGTGTGACAGATCGGTATCATTTATATGCACTGACCCGCTATAATGGCAGCGGGCACCCAACGAACGCCAGTTTGAAGCAAACACACATTTATCTACATACTCTCATACTTCCAATCCGGGGCATCCCCAGGTGTGGCACAAATCTGAAGACATCATTCTAGGCGCATACATGGCAACACGTAGCAAAAGAACTGAGCCGTTGCTCAACAACTAACCAGTGAGAGTTGATTAATGGGGCTCATAATCTGCTCTAGCGGTATAACTTGTTCCTAACTCACAGCTCACGCTCTTCTGCCAAAGATGGCGAAACAGTGCCAACGGGTTTTGCTTCGCTGTATGATACACTTCGTTTTAAGCGCTTCTCCTTCACGGAGCTACCAACTACAACTGGGAGGCAGAAATTGCACTGAACGTTTGTCAAAATTGTTGGTCTCCTACACACTAGGGTTGAGATTTTGAAACAGTAAAATGGTACCTTTGAGACTTTTGTGAAACGAATCCGAGCATCCGAGAAAGCTACTCTATGGTAGGTGTGATATGCCTCGTTATACCCCTTATGCTCAACGGCTCATTCAGCTGCCGAGTATGTTGCTTTCACTGAGGTAAAATGTAAGGGCTGAAGCTGAAAAAAGGGAATATAAATCCCAAATTTTTCCCGACCCAGCATCGTGAGCGCGCGGTGGGCGTTTTCGTTTCACAGTGCAAGCGGATGATTTGCCCACATCCCAGCGCATACATCACCGTGGTTACAACCAGCGCCAGATTTATACGACACACAATACCGGAGCGCGCGGAGCATCCGGAAGCTGGTACGGAACGAATTTTTCTAAATCCAACCGCTAGGCTAAAGTGCGTGCCATGGCAAGCGGAAGCAAAAAGCTGTTTTCCTCCAGATCTGGACGGACGACGCACCGAAGCGAAGGATCTAGGATGGCAGCAGGGCGGAGGTGCAACAGTCGCGATTGCAACAGTGTTTCACAAACCAAAGTGAAAGCGAGCGGAGTCCACAATCCCAACAAACGTGATATAAATAATGGCGCATGAGAGAGAATGGCACTGGCCGCAATAAATCTTTCGCTCGCAGAAGTAACGACCGCCATTACCACCTGCCGCTCCTGTACTGCTTAAACCACCGACCTAGCGCTTGTTGTTCGGGTGAAACATGCAAGGCAGGCCATGGTTAACGCCATTTTGAACGTGCCATCAAACCAGCCTGCTGGTCCATGCGTTACCAGGCGCCTCCACCGAATATCTCGCCGGTTGCTCATCGAGTGTGGTGAAGCTATTCGATGGGAAGGGGAAGGCTGGTAGCAAATATCTCGTATTAGGGGTGGCTGGATTTACAATTCAATTCCCATTTCTTTTATATCACGTTCTCCAACACAATCACACGGCAAAAAAGGGGTTCGTCACTTTTTGTTTTTGCGTTTGGAGAATGCGCCTTTTGTGGCATCGTTTCATCTTTTTGTTTTCCTACCAATATCTGGTTTGTTTTCACGTTCGGTTGCGTATTTGAGAAAGTTTTTGCGTCTCATACAACAACGAACGTTCGGTGGGTTGAAAACCGCTACATTTATAAGTCGATGCTCTATTTTTGCCAGAACCTTGAACAAATCTTGCAAAAACAATCCATTGAATTCGTTCTGGCAAACAACAGCAGCGCAAAAACGATGAAATTTTCTTTCAGTCATCAAATGAATCCAAAACTGAACGTTCGCACGCGCACTCTTGGAAAAACGACTGCGGCGTGGTGTGATATTACCATGTTTTCGGCTCAAAATTGCCGCTTGTTGGAATGAGACGAAATCGAACGGACATACAAGCAGAAGTAAACTGTCGCCATTGGAGTAGGGCCACTACTTTCGACACGTTCGACACTCGCCGGAAAATGGCCATAGCATATCTCAAGAGAATACTGCTGTACGATTGATTGATATTCGTTCTAAATGGTCCATGAATAGGAATTCGGCGAGCGCATAGGCCTCGCTAACTGGGGGACGATAAAAAATTGCCCGGGACAAATGGGTCAGGCACCGTCGGGAGGCAATGATTTACCGACGATTCAATTCCACACGGAATATCAACGAACGCACATCAAAATACCCCTACTAATGATGATTTGTATCGATATGACGGGTTGTCGACATTTCGATGAATTGGTCCTCTTTCGCTTCAAAATGCCGTGGTTTGTAACTTTTGTGTGGATATTCATAGATAGAATCTTTTAAATTCTTCATCTAGCTTTAATACATACGCAACATCAAATATGATAACCTCCAGTTTGGCTATGTGTCAATACTATTTCATTTAACATATGTATATAAACACACACCGTCACAATCTTAACCGAAAGTAGAATACTTTTAAGTGAAATGAAAACTTTAAAAAAATCCTGTGATAGCTACTCAAAAAAGTAATTTGAGATTTTCGTTTACCTTGCTTATTATTGCTTAAGGGTTTCTGGTTTATTTAGATATGTAAACATAGTTAATAATTAGTTGCCAATTGTAGAGCATGTATTTTAGATGGGGCCAAAGTGAATTTGGTGAAAACTTCAACAGTCAAACTATCCATAAACTTCACGCATCTTGGGTCAAAAACCACCTGCAAAAACAACGTTGATAGAGGATGGACGAAGCTGGAACCATATAAAAATTTGCTTGTTTCTTGCCCCTGAGGGTTGTTCATCGTATTTTTGTGAAAAGATAGTAGAGAAGTCACTAAGGTGACAGATTACGTTAATACAATTTACTAAACAACACAACACATTTGTTCTTTTCGATCAATATACTAAAAGCGGTGATTTCGGCACTAATTGTGTAAAATATATGCTATATGCTACCAGAAGGAATTTAATTTAATTTAAACGTTTTCTTAATGACTTCGCATGGCCATTTCTTCAAAAGAGATCCGATCTTTATACGGTTATTACATGATAGAAAATACTGTCAGATGGTTTTGGAAATTTTCTGTCAAACTGCAGTTGCAGAGAAGAGTAAAACATTTTCTTAAACGAAAGCTTATCGAGTATGTAATTGATCGAAATATTTACCTCCATATAACAGTTACATATTTGCGATTAGCGGTAAGACGGTGAGCGGTGAGTAAGATGCTTCGTTAAAATAAGCATAATTCAACCAATCAGTTGGATCCACCCTGAGCTCTTCCATCGGTTGTGCGAAGTAGAGTAGATTACGTTGTTGGTAAAAATTATTGGGCCATTTTGTACGAAATTTTCTTTCTCGGTTTTTTCCTGTTCCATCGCGAATACTGCCAGAGCCATAAGAACATCGACATCAAGGCCGATATTCATTTCTTACAATTTTTTGTAATGTTAATAATGCTTTTAAAGGTAAAAATTGTATGATTTTACAAAATTTAAAATAGTAAATAGTACGGGCAAAAATTGTAAGTGAATGCTAAAACAACACGAAAATCAAAACGAACATCCACTTTAACAGAAAATAACCGGTTTGAAGAAATCAGAACTGAGCATGTCGAATTCTGATTTGTGGTCTGGATATTTTCTATCAAACGCGATTTGGTAGAACGTTTCCAAAACCATCTGACAGTTTTTTTTTCCATCGTGTAATAACCGCATTACGATGGTTTTTCTTCGATGATACGAACGGACACCAGGATTAGATTGTACATGTTTAAATATTGACTGGAAAATTGAACTAATTATTAATAGTTTTATTTTTGTAATGCAACTGTTATTTTGTTCTAATTTTATAATGTTGATTTTTGGTATTTATTGAATTTTTCTTTAACCTGATGTACCAGCCATGGGAAATGTTTAGTCACAGGTTTAAAATATGATGATGTAAATACTCAAGTGTACTTTAAATGCACCTCTTGTGTGTGCTAGTAAAGTGGTCTCTAGAGTATGTGGGCTAGAAATTGAACACCTATCTGCAGAACAATCGTAAAATTTTATCACATATCAACACTTACAACATCACGCACTTACCTAGAAATCCCGGAATAGCACCGAGAGGCATTACAAACAGACTGACAAGTAGATCGGCAATAGCAAGGGACAGCAAGAAATAGTTGGTGACGTTCTGCAGCTTACGATCGAGTGCCACCGCCAAGCAGACGAGAATGTTTCCAAGTCCACCAGCGAAGATGAACAGGATGACAAACAGGAAGCTCCATTCGTATGGTCCTTGCGAGTTGCCACCAGCGGCTGCCTGGTGTAGGTCGTCGACGAGTTGAGTTTGATTCCAGCTCGCCAAGGCAGCTACGGAATGTTCCACCCCGTTTAGCCATGAATGACTAACCAGAGCGTTCTGTAGTTCGATATTCATCCAACATTGGATCGGTTCGAGCAACGACACACTCACCACATCAAATGCGTCGCTCTCGAATATTGAACTCTGGGTGCTGTTTCCATTGCCGCAAACTAGTCGATGGGACTGTACTGTCGGTGTTGAACGCAATGATGGAACCGTGTGGTGCGTTGCGATGGAGTGTCGTAAAAGTTGGTCGGCTTCATCATCGAACAGAGCGTTAGAACTATTCCAACAACCGTCGGTAAGCATACGGTCATAGTCCATGTTGTCAGAGTTGCCAAAACTAGCTTCAGCCATCTGAAGTAGCAATTTTGGCAATTGCATAATCAGCTCTGATACCGGCTGGAATACCTGTCGGGCCACGAGTGTTATGTTGTGCTTGGCGACGCTCGTACAACTCATTCCAGGACTCTGCAAACTACCCGTGAGTACCGGTTCAGGCGCACACTCGTACAACGCATCATTCCACCGTACGTCGTCAGACTGTCGATCATCCCCAATGACTATGGAATGCAAGCCGCACTTAAACGTCTGATAGCACTGAGTAACTGCCCGGTAGAAACCTACCGGGATCGTACTGTTTTCTGTCCGTAGTTCCACGGTGGCTTCACTGGACAGAGGGATCACGTGTGATCGCGCAGTGTCATCATCGAACTTGCACAACACATCTGGGCCCCAGAGCAGTGATGAAGAACTATTGCTGTAGCTTGCACAGGACACCATATAACGTACCGCTTTCCAATGGTTACACCACCAGCTGGTTGAATATCCATCGTCCATGGTTGGCTTTTGGCGCGCCGTCTTCTTCTCCTTTGCCGGCGGCTTTGTCAGTAAATTGAGATTGTTTCCGCAACTAAAGCCAGATTATCGCGACGGCACTCATTCTGATCAGTACAACTCGGCGATGGTGAAATTTACGAGCCATCCTAACGCTTCTCGCAAACAGTTTTCCTCAACTATTGCCATGGAGAAGTCAGCCATCGGTGTGGACGCTCGGAAGGTACCTGTACGAGACGAGAGCGGCAGTTGAAAAATATATATAAGTAGCATTTTTGCTAGCACCTTATAAATATTTAAATTGAAGTTACACATATGCATGGTGCGCAAGTCTCGTATATTTGTCTTCGTGAAGGAGAGTAGTTGCGCTAATCACAACACCCATTTGGATAAGGAATTAAAATATACGCACGACTAAATACGCAGACAATAGACGCCCAATTTAAGCACGGCAAACAGCACACTTCTGTACACGTTGTGACGAATAATCTCTCTTGCATTGTCGTATGTAGTATCGTGTGATTTGGTGTGAATTTGTGTAACTCAGTAGGCATTGCGAATGTGCTGCTTTCAACTTTGGGAACACAAAACGACTTTACTTGTTTGCTCTTATTTTTAGTTTAAAAGATATTAAATATTTTACTTCCACTAGCACTGCGCCTATAACTAGTTCAAACTAGTTATGTGCCGGTAGCAATGATCAATCAAACGAATTGGTTAAAGACATTGTTGTCAATTTCCACAATTGTGTCGTTGAAGTAAGTGAAGAAAACTTTTGCTTTACATACAAAATATAAATAACAACAAATTGGTTTTTCAAAGTTAACTGACAATTATCGATATATTAAATTGGTTTTAGGTTTTCGCGCCCAACACGTGCTCTACACGCGCCCAGAATAATCAAACGCTATGACTGTAGTCGGTGGTTATAATCCGTAATTTGTGCAGAGTTTGCTATAATCACTACAACGGCGTGCTTTAACCTGCCTGGGCCGCCACTTGCACGTATTGTAGGAACCGTAGTTGCATTCTGGAAGATACGTAATCATACAAATCGATCCGACCATGTGACGTGTTGAAAAGCCTGCTGTGGTTTTTGGTTAGTTTTCGCACACGCATTCAGGGGCAGCTTGTGCAAGCACGGTGCTGATCATAATCACGGCGATTAACACCGACCATTTAACTATGGACCGGCATTGCTAATATGAACGTGGCCTAATACCGCCACGCAGCTTGTGGCTGCGAATGCAACCGGTACTGTATGATTGAAACCGCTGAGTAACATTACCCCAGGTAGCTCTATACCCCTCCCTGTCTCGTTGCACGCATCCATGTGAATGGTGACATTTGAAACGACAAACGACATTGCACGAGGATCGTATGTACGATAGCAGCTTCCTATCTAAACTTTCAACGAGTACAAAGTGGTAACATAACCGCAGAATAGGTCCAATGCTGACATTAGCGTTATGCACGGAGGCGAAAGGCTTGCGCTCACGATGTGAACTACACATGTGGCAAGCTTTTGCTTCGATTTACCAATAAATTTGAAACCAACCTAGTAAGGTATAGTTTATTGTACAGTCAGTTAAGGAGGATCATGATAGCGGTACGGAAATGTTGTGTAATGCGGTGTTTTAATTACAAGCTGCGGTTTAGACTTTATGCAGTACATCATCGTGACTATTTTTTCCTAATTCGTATCGTGCGCCCATAGAGCACCTCTGAATGGTGACTTTTGTCACCACAGGTGCATATCGCGACACGTATGGAATCAAATGGAAGCAAAATATATCAAAATATAAATATATAATAGCAAAATATTAATATATAATAAAATATAATATTATTATATTATTTTATTTATAATATTTTATATATATGAATATGTTTACTATTTAGCCATATTTAAACTGAACTAAGCATGTGTAGCTATTCACCATATTTGGGGTAAAGCTCTACGAGACTGTCTGTAGCATTTTCAGTTTACTACACTAGTTTATATCTTCATAGCTGGTAAGTTAACTTCTTCATTTGGGACACTCCAGCTGGAATTTTGATATCTACCTAATCTGGATCATCAAAAAAAAGTTTTGTTCCGCAGAAAATGCAGAATTTATATTATTATTTGTTTGTTTAAGGTCTGTCACTTTAAGGCTGTTATGTAATTTACACATCATCAACAGAAATTGGTTTGTTTACTCAAAATTTGGATGAAACACGTTACAGTAGTAAATTGAACGTAGAAATTTAAAACTCAGTTTTATTTGCTATGCTTATAGCAAATTCTGTTTATACATCAAAACGCAAACGCAACACAGGAATCAATCATTTAAAGTGTAGCAGCTACATAAGAGAAATTAACCTCTTGTAATTACTAACACTTATTGATCCAACTACACAACAGATTTGTTCCAATAAGAGGAACTTTCGGAACCATTTCTATTAAACGAAGAAACAATTATATCTTACTGTTGTTAATCATAGTGTTAGTATTTTGGAATCACGTCTGTTTTAACGGCGATATTAGAAGAAAATAACTGTATTTAGCTTCACATTTAGAAGCAAACACCCAATTATTTACTTTTTTAATGCTACAATTACAGAACTATAGTTTTTGTTTGTTATTGGTACTAAACACTTGTACTATTTGCTATTTTTGTTTGTCATTTTATCTGCAAAATTCAGCATAATTTTGCATGTCATCATTTACGAGTATAACAATAAGAAAAAAATATTTGTTTGTCTATCCAGCCTGCTCTATAACCTTAAACTGTGTGCTAATAGCAGAACTCGCAAATAACGGAAGTAAAATTATAATAAATTCAATAAACTACGTTCCATTCGCGTCTTTTGCTTTCCCAAAAGGTGTGTATTGCTGTGCGTAGGCCCAAAACGTCGTTGCGATAAAGATATGACGCGAAGAAACAAAAAGAAATGCCGATAATTTCCGCTCGTGGTTCGTAGCACCAAAGTGTAAAATCGACGTAAAACTAAAAATAGGTCTAACGCAACAGAAGACAAACATTGCCACTGAACACTGACGAAGGATTGGAAATATGAGCTGTTCGCAGACCTAAGTTTGGGGCAACTGGTCTAGGTACCGTTCGAAAGTGTGCGCCAAAGTTCAAAGGATAGAAACTCTCCACAATGAAGGAGGTAGGGTTTGTTGATCAAATGTGGTATTTATTTATTATCGTGCTCTTCAAAGAGCAAACTAAAAACCAACTGTGTTAAACTAAAGTGTACCATATTTGTTCTACATCTGTACAGGAACAACTACTTGGAATAACTGTGTACAAATTATTAGTAATGCTCTTTGTGAAGCTCAAGACTAGCGTTTCTTGATTGGACCAAACTGTGCTGCTTAAAAGCAAGAATGCTCGAGTATCGCTTTACATACCATTAGTTTTATCGAGAGTAGTTCCGTGCTTCAAAATAACTACAGAACTCCTCTTCAATCTGGACTGCATTGCCTGGTAACATATTCATTGACCAAAGGATAGTGGTCTCGCGTATTGATTGCATGTGGAATTGCTAACGAACTAGTTAAGTAAGATTGCTTCAACATAGTTTCAAGGAACAATCGTTCCTGCAGCATGCAGTGTGCTTCACAACCAGAATGAGGTCTGTAGAAGTGAAACATATAAACGACAAAGCATCGAGATACATATTTATAATTAAACTACCTTTCAAGATTAAATGGTTACAACTGTTTGTAAATAAGATTTTGTTAAGTGAGAGTTGAAACATAAAATTGAAGTAAGAAGTAATGGATACCATACGAACCTAACGATCAACAAAATATCGTATGAGAGGTTTATATTTATATCGTATGTATAACAACGTTAGCTGTTAATGAATCATTAATTCATGCTTTTTTATGAGTAGGATAGCATTCATCAGCTTTTTTTCCTATCGTTATTCATTTAATCGATTAGGGCATATGCTACAATGTCTTTTGAAAATCCATATTTGTATAATATAGAGCACACAAATTGTTGATATGAAACCCTTGTTACACCGAAACTGTGGAATTGGTTGACTATCGGTTGTTTAAAAACGAACAATTAAGGTTTAGTTGTGCCAAGGTAAGAAGTAATGATTCTTGTCTGACACTATCCATTTTAACTGAACCCTTGTCTCTTGATTACAATCTCATCGAACACCGTACACCGGTTGGGTTGTTTTACTGAAAGGTGTCGTGCGGCATTGCAAGAGTCCCTTTTCACCGACCAAATCCGACGTAATCCAACGACAGTGGATCACTCAAAATTGGTGGATATTACAAAGCGAAAGCAACGTGGGGCGTTGCTAGGGTCAAAATATAACAACTTCTTAACGCCTGCTCTGCTGTTGCTGTTGTTACAGTTGGGAAAAACGACGAGCAAACCAAATGTTGTTCAAACTAAACAATAACAAAATACCTCGCCTGCGAAGGCGTGATGGCTATTTCGTTAAAAATCTGCCAATTCCTGTTAGCCGACAACGGTCGATCGAGGTAAGGCTTGTCGAGCGATGAAATAGGAACATCTTATTAATTCTTGAAGAATGTTACGGCAAGGCTGCCGGCTTTGTTGGAGTGTTTTAGTGGTTCATTTGCGATGTAGCCGAGAAGGGTCGCTTTCGATGTTTCGTTGGCCTCTGATCCCTTATACTGCTTTCACTCCCGCACTTCAAAAGCTTTCTGGGGGTGCAGGACCTTTTCGGTACGGTACATACTAACACACAGAAACACACGTTAGCATGGCTTGCGTTCATGGAAAGTGGCAGGAAACCTACATTCAGTAGGGGATAAGATCGGATTCACTGTGATTTAAGCTTATGTGGGTATGAGCGTTGGAGGATGTGCTCGAAAGCATGAATGGAAATCGAAAGGAAACAATCCGAACGCAGCACGCTGGCTTGCAGACAGAAAAATCATTGTCGGCTATTATCGGGAGCAATAATCAGAGTTAATTGCGTAGAAAATAGGGTTTCGCATCTGCCAAAAGTGAATGTGAATCGAAAAGGACAACAGTGATAGTTCGTGAAAGCTACACAGTATTGGGTCCGTTGCTTGCTGCTCCCTGTACACAGGGTAGCCCATAAATATTATTAATAATATGTACACAGGGTAGCCCATAATATTATTGAATGTGAAAGTATAAAAAAATCGCAAAAGAACTATTTCCTAATTTATTTTAAATTATCTGGAATACTCACTTAAACTAGAGGAATGTAATTTTTTATGCTTAAATAAGTATAGTCTAGTTAAAGCAAGCTGCTTGTATATCAAAGATTATTTTGTACAATGTTTTTTCTTTATTTGTCATAATTTATTTGCATGATTTTTTAAATTTCAAACATGACAGACAACTGCAAAAAAGTACTGCAGAGATGCAAATTTTTATCTATCAAATTCATCAACAAGCTTGTTTTGATTATCTTGTAGACGAAAAAAAAATTAGATCTTTTACATACATACATGATTTTTCGTTTAAATTCCGTTGCAAATTTTTCAACATAATGAATTTTTCAACGGTTTAACTAAATAAAGTGTATGGTAAAATAAAAATTAACTTGAATGCATTCCAGTGCTTCCGGTATGCAAACAGAGTAACGTTCTGAACAGCGCGACAGTATAAGAACGCGAAAGATACGTGTTTCGGTTGCATCAATCAACTCTCCGACCGACAGCTGGAGCTAATCGAGTCACTTGGATTCGTCATGTTGGGCAACTGCCTATCGAAACAAGCTGAATCCACAATCGTACAGATGCAATGTACGCATAACCCTGCAGTCGGCATCGATACGATCGGCGATAAGCTACTAACGGAACGAACGGAACGAACAAAACTGTGGGTGAATGGTGTGGGTGTTGACGCTAATACACCTGTTTCTTTTGCACGGTTGACCAGTTGTGTAACTAGAAAACGGCAATGCTACAGATTCGAGTACCATTAAGTGTTTAGCCCCAGCTAACGAACCAATATACCTGCGCCAAAACATATACATCAATAGTACGGAAACACGACAAAGCACATTCGCTTGATTTTGCACAGGTAGCTGACTTAATCACTGTTATGTACTTGAGATAAATTAGAATGCTTTTTTAAAAGTTACACATTTACAACACGAATATGCACTACTTCTCCACTTATAAACGATCACATAGTAGAAATAAGTAGCCCGTTTTTTAAAAGCACACTTTGGCAACTTATTCGTAATTGCATGTTGCTATTTTTACCATTAATCACAGTAGTACAGGATCATTTGCTGTAACCAGGATGCTGGAACTACTTGCACAGTACACATTTACATCAAGTATCCTTTCGTCATGCTTTTCACCTGCACTATAACGCGGCGACACACCATTTCTCAAACCTTCAACGATCCAACAAAACTTCCAGTACACGATTGGTTTTGGCACGGCTATTGAGAGTGGGAGCACTGTGATTCAACCATATTTTCGAAGGATCCGGCAAGCAGCGAATTTGAGAAACCAATTTGCACCTCCGCACACGAAAACTAGACCAGAGCCGGGTAACGATGATCGCAACGTTGCAGGATGCACGACGGACGACGTGGCACAATTTATTTCTAAGCACGATACCGCATAAGACTATACCCAAGCGGAAAACGCAGCAGGAAAACGGCGGCGGGAGCGCGATAGGAATGACACTGAGTGATGCTGCATTTCATCTTCTTCCGGTATGCTGCAACCTTTATGCTATGCACACATTCAAACACAGCCGTACACATGTACACACAAACACACACATCAGCTCACCTTCACCTTTTTTTCAACCAACTCGCCGGAGATCGGTACCAACTGACACACTTTGGGGTGCCTCCGTCTCCGTCGCCACCGGTACCGCCAACACCGCGTGGATAAAAGGAAAAGATTCCGATTCAGTGACTTGCCGGCGGTTCTGACGAATCACGCTTGAGCTGCACTTTTGAGAATGTTGCGAAATTGAATGGTAGTGTAGACCAACAAAAAAATCACCTACTGCGACGCACAAGCACACATGAGTACGGAAGATAAATTCACTAAGCCGCAAGCAAAAACCACCGCTTCGAGGAATACGGTAAATATATGATGCTGATACGACGACGACAACTGTATTAACGAACCGTGTGCATCAGATGCATTGATTTGCGGTGCATCCTGATGACGATGACGACTAGTACACTAATGAAGAAGATTGCTGCAAACCAGGAACCACGTGGTATACAAGTCGACCAACAATTTCTTGCTCGCCATCGACCGAAACGAGTCGGTTTTGAGTAGCACTTCCGTGTATGCGTGTGTGTGTATATTTTAAAACTACAAACTGCACAAGGTCTGTTCGCCGGTCCGCTGCAGAGTTGATCTTGTGAAACGCGATGCTGACACTGCACGTTTTACGAGTTCGACCTTAGCATTCGCGAGCTTCACTTCAATTCTACGCGGCGCGCATCCGGCACTGTCAGCGGTAGCAGACGAAATGAGTTCGTTCGCTCACATGTGCGCTCGTTGCGGTTGCCGAACGGCTGCGTGCGCTAGAGATGGGCGAATCTTATGAAACCCCACGAACTGATGGGACGTACCGCGAACGCGAACGAATTCGTAAATTAAAAGACGATACTGTTTTCATATGAAAACCGTCGCATTTTTTAATCGCAATGAAAAATATGAATATGAAGCAAAATAATGCCTATCAAAATATTTTAGTAATGTATATAGCCTATGTTTTATTTGCCGCAAATTGATACTATAACAAGGAACTGAATATTACTTGCCACGTGCCGACGTCTTTTTGATCAATTTTTTGGGCAAACGGCCGAAACGGAACATAACGGTAGTTATGTTTTGCATCAGATGTTATTATAGCTTCAAAACAAACGTAGCCCATCTCTAGTGTAGTAACTCACGGTCACTCAAAAGAGCGGATCAAAAAAAAGTTCGAAGGGCAGTTTGAACATCTACAGAACAGAAACGTAAAAAATGTTCTATTTTTAAACTAATGTCCATTATTTTCTTAAAAATGTTGTTTTTTTCCGGATAAACAATACTAAAACTGGAAACCATTTATATTGAACATGTGATCTGTGAATCACGATTGTTGTGGTAATCTTTTTCAACAATTGTGGTTCTTCATGCTGTGAATGTTCTACATCTTGAAATGCTAAAAAAAATTTGGACTATTCTTATTGTCGCATTTTCATAATTATTTTATTACATAGCATTAGTTGCCTACGCCTTTTTCCATTGATAACCCTTGAGTAGCGAGCCAGAGCAAGTTCAATTAACGATTTCCTAATGTTTGCCGTATCGAATATCATTCTAGAAATTGTGGGCACCGGTGCTTTGCGATGCAGCTGTGGGTGTTTGGCCAGCACAGTTTGGCATGGACTAGGTCACAAATTAAGCGGTTTGCCGCCCATCAAATTATGTCACATCATGTCCGCATGCCGGGCAATGATAATTTGTCTAAGAAAAAATGAGTTCTCGGAAAAGCAGAAGTTGGGCACAAAGCTGGTCCAAAACTGAACGGTGTGAAGCTTGCTGTCGTGGCCAGCCAAACTGACTGCTAGCAATTTGATTCTATTTTATGTTAAATGTTTCTGTTGCTCAGTTTATGCGGAAACCTACAGCGCCCAAAAGCAGTTGAAGTTGTGCGTGTTGGTTTGTGTTTTTACTTAAAAGTTTCATAAAATATAGCAGTTTTCAGCGATTCGTGCAGAGAAACGAGGTTAAGGTAGCTTTAATTCCGTGTACGTATATTTATTGTTGAAAATTCTATTTTGAAAACGTTGCTTAAAACGTCAACACGTGCATGTTCATGGAGGTTCAAAGACTTTGATCGAACGACGCACAGCTTCTTGCGAACGAGAAGCATTGCTGTGAATAAAAATCCAATAAAAGGAAGCAAATAATGTGGCGTGCAAAACAAAAAAAAATCCCAAACACCAACACACACACGCTCACATCGGTGTACAAAAAAGGCATCAACACTCGACCAAATAACCAGCCTCGTCGATCATGCTTCAGTTTGCTTCTTGGCTCATTAATGACTTCTAATGACTTCTCACGTGGCGCAGCGTAACGACTCACCCGGCGTAGCACAAGTGTGAGATATTCGTACAACTACTTAAATACACACAAACACACAGACACAGAGAAGCGAGAAGCGAGTATACATAAGTGGTAGCGCAGGCGGGATGTCAACAGCATCGTAAACATACTCGAACTGATTGCCGGTTTTCGGATTTGTTTGCCTCCCTTCCCGCACTGCGGAAGTTGTAGTCGCTTTCACCTTTGGGCCACACACCTCACATATCCAGTCGATAGACTTCATCTGGTTTCATTAGTTATGGTCACCCCGACTACGTCTGAAAGTGCCAGTTCTAGCTCATCAAGAAAAAAAAAATGCTCTTACGAAGTGTCGTGGCTTTCTTGGACGCTCACGGACGATTGGTAGATAAACTCATCCAGGGAGGTCCATCGGGCCGAAAGAGTAGGCCAGATCGATGAAAATAGCTCAATTCGACATGCATCCAGTGGAAAAATCAACAAACGGAAGCTGGTGGTAAATTGAATTCACCCGCCGGACGAAACCAGCACACAATGCGACAATGCCATGTTTGCGGTATCTCGTTGAAAGTGAATTACCCATCCGAGAACCGAGACGATAGTTCCGTACGGTACCGTTCGCAGAGATGCTTTCGCTAATCTACTTGCCCAAGTTTTGTACTCATTCCCAGCCTCCTAAGGTGCGACGTGCAGTAGAGCATCGATGCGCTGGAACAGATGGAAGCAGAACGAAATAGGTACACGAGAAGTGGTTCTCCGAACGGCCACACACAGTATACCCCTGCTGACCGCAAGGAAATCCGATATCATACCACGGAACGTATATCGAACGGAAACAACAGATGCGCGTCGGTGCAAAGGCTGAGCAATAAAAGTTTAAACTGCGATTTATTGGTTCGTTAGGATGCTACTTTTGTTTCGATTCGCTCAGGTTGAAAATGTGGTAGAGGATGCGGGGTAATGGGAAGCGATTGCTCCCTGCCCCGGCCGTAAGAGAAAATCTTTTTCCGATCCGATTGGAGAGTGGCGGGTTAGGGACGTTGCTGCCTAAATCAGGATCAATTTTGGTTGCTTATTACTTCCCGCACGATATGAACGGGCATATGCGAGTGAGTTTTCTAGTTTTTACGCCCTCAATTTACGATGCGAAGCTGCCTGCCGTGTGATTTGTAGCTTTTCTCGGAGCGACCGGTCAAGGGATGATTCCACCCATCCGGCCTTAACTAGAGGGTTGAAGCTACGACTACGACCAAACCAACTGTTTGGTGGCGTAAGAAGAACACCGTAAAACGCCAGTGCTGTGCTGTATGCCTTACGAGCTGACAAAGATAAATGCTTCTAGAGGCTTTTTGTGTAAAATGGGTTTCTTTTCTACACCGGCGCTCACTTTCTTCTGATGCAATCTATTCCGGTCCGTTGTTCGATCGCCCTTCGACACAGTACTATTTTTGTGGCCACATTTCGGAAGCCGTAATAATTTCTGCTCCCTCCTCCGATCGTGTGCCAGAACGGGATCGATTAAAGCCACATTATATCTTCCATCAGCGAACGACGGAGAAATATAGCTAGGCACTGGTGTACGAGTTGGATCCGCTTTTTATCGTACTGCTAGTGTCGTCGCACATGTACGAGGCGATGGGTTCACGTTGTAAAAAATGATCACATTCCATGCAACTTTTCCGCTCAAACCAATTCCTTCGTTCCGTTTTTTTTTATTATTAATCTTAACGCATCCACAACGCCCAGCACAAGGCGCTCGCAGTAATTTGCAGTGGCATATGTGATTATTCATGACGATCGCTGCACGCTGTTTGTTCCAGTGGAGGAAGCTGGCGAAAATTATCGGTACAGATTGGATGGCAGGAAGATGGCAATGCACCTCGTGACGCCGATAGGTTCGTAGCGGAAGAATGTTAGACACGCGAGGGCACCCGGGCAGTCTGGGGTTGATTAATTGCGATAAAATACCTCCGTTTCGCGATGGCGTCGCCTCATTGAGTACAAACTACTTCCCACACGGAAGTGAAACTTTGCTACCGAACCTTGCTTTAAATGGTACACGAACTGCTCGTCTGCTGTGGGTGTGTGTGCTGTAAAAAAAGAAAAATTAAAATGGTTTATTGCAACGGTGAAATAGTCCAATTTTATTCTGCAACTTAATGAAGATTTACTTCATTCTCTCTTCTCCCTTAGAACCGAACGAGAAATGCAAAATCCTTCATATGCATTTCTACCTATGGTACAAGTAAAGTATCATTTACATGGGTATTTTACGAACCGTATGAGTATTTTTAGAATTGCAAACTGGCAAAATCCCGAAATATAAAAATATTCCAAGACTTATACAATACTTTTAAGTTTTATTTATTTGCCGTTTAAATTTATTTATTAGTTTATTTATTTACCGCGATAACTATTAATTAAAATTAATGCAACAATAACAACATTTAATTATAAAATTGAAAACTTTTACTCGACTTTGGATACAAAGTTCAAGGACGGAATAACAATGGAATAACAACAGGCTTGGCATTTTGATATATATTTCTGTGAAACCCCCGTCTCATATTTAAAAAAAAGTAGGATGAGAATATTTTAACGTATTTTTTACTTTTTTTATCGGGCCATTATTATGATGTTCTTTGATATACACTTTTTTATAAAACAATTTAAAAGTTCAAAACATGACGTTAATATGGGTGTATGTTATATGTAAAAGAGGTATGCTTTTATCCTTCATATCAGTTATATAAAATTTGGATTTTGTAAGTTTATGGTGTTTTTTACTCTACGAAACAATTTTCCACGCAAAAAATGTCAAGAATCCTTTTTTTCTTAGAGTAACGACTTATGCGTTTCGCTTCCGGTTCTAAGACTAATTTTTTACTAGTACAGTATCTTTCCGGAGATTCTGTGGCGAGGGGGTGGGGGGATGGTAGGATTGTGATATCGTGCTGCTCAAAATTCAAGAATGTTCGTTTTCGAGTAATAACGCAACCATGCAGGTTATAATACGATAATCCAAACAATTTACAGCGATAATTGAAATCGTTTAAATGAAAACTGATAATCACTTGCTTCATTTTGTTCGTCCACTTCAATCATTTTTCAATTTGACTCAATTAAACGCACCATCTGATTCATTCAAGCCACCGCAATCCATCACTGATAACGCTGTGCGTCTATCTAAAAGCCACACACGTTCTGCACACGGAAACGGGGTTTCGTACGGACTATTTACCAGTCCCGATCGTCCTGGTTTGCATTATTGGGTTGAATTCAACCATGTTCGCCCAGTCAAACGGGGCCGACCCTCTCAATCGATAATGGCTCGTTAAATTTGCAAGCCTGTTATTTGCCCGCTGGCATCGTATTGATTTACAGTTTTTATTTTCCTTATATCTTATTTCGAGTTGGTAGTAGCATAATGAGATCTTGGGGCTGTTGTTACAAAACGGCGAGAACAAACGAGCAAATCATTACCGCGAAGCGGAGCGTCGCGGATGCTCGCTACACGGCCTTTTAACAGTCCGGGCTGGGGAGTTTCCGTTATGATATCCTCGTTACGCTGTGGCACGCGGCGAATCATTATGTGAAAATGGCGAGCGAAACAAATAGCGGAATGTATAGCGGCGCCCAAAGTTGAGCAGCGTGTTTATGGTTATCGATGGTTTTGGCAGTTTTGGCAGGTTTGGGTTTGTTCAAACGAAATAGTAGTTGATTGGCGATGGAATGGCGTTTTCTCGCCCCGGGTTTCCGTTTCATTGCGCAGGGAATCGGAACGTTCCGGAAATTCAATTAAACCATCCCTAATGCCTTCGACAGAGTGCTTACCAAATCGGCCACGGGCAGTGGCGCTACGAAACCACATGAACTCGAGCGAGTGGAACTGAATCGTTTATCCAAATCCACAAATGGTCAACCAAACCTCCCAGTTACCCTGCTCCGGACGCCATTGTTGGCATTTGATTTATGTGCTCGTCCGAGGGCGCAAATCTTCCAAACGTGCCATTTCCTTAACCCAAAGCAGCCAACCACGTTGCGCTCTCCGCCCGTCATTGTGTGGCCGTGTGCGGGGTGAAGTTTATCCAGGTCTTGGGGAAATCATCGCTCTTCGCAGCATCGCTCTTTCAGACGTCAGCTTCGAAAAGAGCGTTAATTCGCAAAGAAGAAGATTAAATTCTAAAACCGGCGCCCAGCGGATAGGAAGAAGGATAATGGAAGTTTAGTAAAAGTTGGAAGAACGCTCATGGTGCTTGCCATGTTCAACTCCCTTCCCAAAATTCGCGATGTATCCACCCCGATTGATTTGATGAAAGCTGCTGACGGGTTGATGCGCCATTTATTTGCATGTCAAGGAATCAGCATTGCAAGCATTTCAAGTTGTAATGTGATTGCTTACTTCGAGAAACCGCTTTAATACGCTCAACTGAGAGGTAATGCAAAATGTAATGATTCATACGAAATTTCATATAATCGAGCAACAAAACTTGGCCGTTAAACTGTCGAAACTCTAGAACTCATTAAATGTGAGTATTTTTAAAGCATACAAATAAGGCGAAATATTGTGAAAATTTGTGACATTTTTTTTGAATTCTTGTCTTTTTTTCGTTAGAACAAAAAAAACTATAAATATAGTAGCACACCCTTCTCATGGTTTATTATCCAAATGGTTAAAACCAAAACAAGTTGGCAAAAGCTTTATCTACCTGAATACCATACGAGACTAGTTTAATTTACTGTTTATAATTTTCGCAGGATCTTTGCATTTCTTCCCAGTGGAAAACAATCCAGTATGGATTAGATATCGATTATATTCGGTTTATACTGCTAGTCACTAAATCATGAGTCTCACTTAAAGTTTCCGCTAGTGTATGAAGTAACATAAAGTATCATAAGTAGAAAAATGTGGATGTGGTTCGTTTGTGTTGGTCGTACGCTTTCACAAGAAACGAAACATTTTTGATACGCTTTAATCACGAGACTGCCATTTTAGAGATGTTTTCCAATGAACGGCAGCCACGTTTCAGCGTTTTTATTTGCAATCACCAAAGATCAAATGAAACGAAACCTCATCCACACTCCATCATCGCTGAGAAGAGACAAATTCTGATTTATTCTTTGAAAATCCGGGTACCATTACGCGTTACCCAGATTGTGGTGGCGTGTTGTTGCGTCGTGTGGTTAATTTTTTACACCTTGCCGCGTGTTGTTCCGGTATCTGGGTCGTTCTGCCATCCCGCAGCTTAATGGGATTGCCATTATAAAGCAGTCGCAGTATTCTTGGCGAGGCGTCTGATAAGCACCTACGAGAACTTCGTTAGTTAACGATTGCTACCGGTGCGAACCCTCAGGCTTATCGTTGTTCTGTGATGTTTCTCGTTCAAAAGAGTTTCCATCGTAGCCGAGCACTGGAGCATATGGTCTATTCTGGGTATGCCCAGCCGTAAGCGTCTTCCAGCTTCATGATGGGGCGTATTCGTGTGTACTCCTTGGAAGTGTGGGGCGGCCATGCGGAAAGTACACTCTCTTTTTCATGATAACCCGGTTTGAAGGATTTTCCGTCACAAAAGACAACTCTCAGGACGCTCAGATCAACTTTCTTGGGAGAGGAGTAGCAATGGCAACATATTACGTTTCTTTGATTTGTTGTTCACCTCACCAAGCGGTTCTTTGTGACAGTAAAATCTTGGTGCAGCTCGAACAAAAGTCGTTAACTCGTCTTTCAACAATGCTTTGCGTCGGGTTTGATTACCTGGAGCTTTCGAAAAGGGGATTTTCTCCGTTTCTCCGCTCGCGAATGCATGAACGGGGCAATTTTGAAACAATTCAACGATATTGTGAAACCCAAACCCTTCCCGGGAAAATGGCCTTGCGAGTCGAAATTGAAGGGCAATTCCGGATCGGAGTTGGACCCGATCAATTTCCTATGCTTTGTCTATGTGTGTGTGTGTGTGTGTGTGTGTGTGTGTGTGTGTGTGTGTGTGTGTGTGTGTGTGTGTGTGTGTGTGTGTGTGTGTGTGTGTGTGTGTGATCCAAACGCAATCATATTCTTGAAGCAAGTATGAAGGTGAAGGTGAAGAGCATTTGGACCCGCGAGGAACGATTGAATGCTTAAAAAATCACTTCACCACTCAAAAAGACTGCCGAACCAATCAATCAGCTCTGTGGCTTAACTAAACTGAAGAAGTAAGAGACGGGCTGTGGAGTGGCGTATCTTACAGAAACAGTTTCCAGCAGAGAGGCAAACACCATCCAACAGCGTGTAGTGCACGGAGGGTAGTGGCTTTTGGGAGTGGGAAACGTTTACGAAAACACAGCAAAAAATGCAAAGTTTATGTCTCGCAAGATGCAAGATTGGATCGGCTGAGCGAAACCAACACAAGGGTGCTGCTTCTCGAGCGTGTAATGTCGACAGAAACTACACACACACACACACAGACACAGAGTGGAAACTAAATCACACACAAGCAGACAACTCGTGCGTGCCTGAACTTGAAAGCCACCGTGCTAGACGCAGAGGAAAGGTTAAAGACGAGCCTCGGTGAGGCGTCATTGGGGCTAATTATTCAATTTGTTTCGGAACGCCAAATAACTTGCTAGAAGCGATCGTTCCCTCTTCGAGTCCATCCAACCACCAATTCATTGATGGTTATTTTGTTCTGTAGTTCGTGGGTGAGACGCGTTTTAGAGTAAGTTAAGTAAACAAGTGTGATTGCTCTACTCACAGCGATCCAAGATGCTTAATCGATAACATTTTTGTTGATGTTAATCATTAGTTGTTTCACAAAAAGTGTAAAACACAAGCCTGTGATAGCTCAACGAACCACATGAGTAAAGAAGTTTTAACAGTAACCAGTGGAAACGTTTCTATGGGAACGCACAACCTGAATCCAAAGTCCTGCACAAAGGTAATCTTTTGCTCTAGTCTTCGCAGAATCTAGCAGGTGGCTACATTAAAGAACCACGATTTTTTTGCTCCCTTTTGCTGCCCGCCATATGTTTGCACGACTAACCTGTTCATTAAGGGTGGCGTTTTTGTCTGCACGCTTGTATGAAAATGGTGTTATCCGCAACAAAAACCACATGAAACCACGTACTTGTGGTCAGTGCAAGAGAAAAAAGTTTCATTCTTCGAGTACGGAATATAGCGAACAAAATGCGAACATTTTGCTGTTTTTGTTGCCGTGCGAATCGTAAGAATCTTTTCCACGAACCAACGCCGACTCAGTCCTTCAGTTCGTTCGTTCAACCGGATTTGTATGGTACAAGACGCTTTTTTTCATGTCGCATGCTCATCGGTATCAAATTTGCCGCAAAAGGATTAATCATTCTTTCCTCATCAATTGTGTGTCCAAACAATTATACAGCCCGTCGGTTGGTTGTCTCGCGTGCTGAAAATGGTAATTTGCGATTGGTAATCACTGCTCATTACATTGAAATCGATTCTTCAACAGTGGAAGGTGTAGATGGATATGATTTGGAAGCAAAATAACAACTCATTGTACAAGAGAGGAGGCCTTTTAATGACACGCTCGGTTAAAGTGTTTGACTACTAATCGGATTTGAAATGTTTATGCAAGTTGTTACACTGGTGATATTAAAACAATACTTATCTATTGCTATGATTAAAATGAATTGCTGGTTAAGGACATAATATGGCACAATTAGTGTTATTCTTTTTATTGTTATGTTATACATACACCCCTGATAAATGTACGATATGATTTGAGGGAAGGGAGATAGTGAATCTTACTTATACAAAGATTCCAAGGGTGAAATTTTCAGAAGTAAATGTATATATAAATACCTTTATACACACTAATCGAAGCATGCAGTTATTAGGGTAATTTTAATGTATTTTTAATGGAAAAAATAAAAATATTTTTAAACATAAAAAAATGGTACTACATTCCCATGCAGAGTGAAGGTGCATAAAGACCATGACCAGCCTTCAATTTAAGGACAAAGTTCTGGTGTGATAGTTACATACAATTTAATTACAGTACAGGTGCTAAAAGCTGCCAACATAAATGCGCAAGGATCAAAGCCATAGAAACATGATTTATAGCTTCCGTTTGGTTTTGACCGGGTTGGTAAACTGCTCGATGAAATGTAGCTCTTACCAAAGGGAAATAGCTTTAATTGGATTTCATTTCACATTTACCAGAGCAGGAGCAGCAACGGCAGACGATGCGGTACTCGTAAGAACTGGGCCCAATTGAAGTGGTATGGGGGTGTATTTTACACGAGAAAGCTTTTGGTATCATAACCACCAACTCAACGAGTAGCAAATACGCTTTCTCTGGCCGGGAAAACCACATTCATGGATGAGGTGAAAATCTATTTTGTAACACTTTAGAAACGGTAATAGTAAAAACTGCCGGTGACAGGTTAGGTGTGGCAATATGATTTCCTTTCCGACACCACCATAAACGATGTGCTTTATGTTGCGGAGGCAAAGACCAGTTTGAACGAAAGTAGGAAAGTTTTTTTTTCACTTCTTAACATGCTTCAACAATAATAAATAATAGATAAATGTTTTGTGATACTGAGTCATATTTTTTCACTGCTTCGTTACAAACACTAAAAACAAATAGTTAACAATAAAATGTATAAACTGAGTTTCAACACAAGCCATGAGATCAGCTCGATTTGAAAATCATTTTTAAATTTTTTTTAATGGTGATTTTTTGTAGTAATGCTAACTTTTATAGTTCATCGTGCTGTAATAGGTTGTCGCTGTCATCTTATCGTTGAGAGTCTCTGAAGTGTGCCCGGCGGATTAGCTTTCTCTGGCAGGAACCATACGGTGAGGTGTCGTAATAACGTTCCATTAAATGATTGCCATAATCTTTGTGGATTGTGCTTATGAAAAGCCAGCCCCGGTTTTCCATGCAAGATTGGGTCTAGTGCGATGGTACGGTGGACGGCCTCAAATCCTGTGTGACGTGTTCGTCCACTACTAGCCTGCACACTCTGGGGGGAAGAGGGACGACGCTCTGAGCCAGAATGGGGACCTGTCGTGCCTGTCATAACCACAACCGGCCTGAAAGATCGATTCTCCGCTAGGTATGCAGACTTTACGAGAGCGACGGGAGCGAAGCAAAAGCTCGGGGATGTTCTCACTCATCGAGACAAGATGGATTCGGTACGCTTTCGTCCGACTTTACTAGACGATGATTGATGAAGGAAACGGAAACATGGGCAGCTGAGTATGGACGTGAAGCGGTAATAAGCTTTCCGGACAGGCAAAGTGTTGCCGCTGATACATGCACAACTGACCATGGGAGGTGCGTTGAAGGGAGCAAGCAGATTCAGGAACGACCTCCATAGACACATCCTGACCAGCTTATCCTGCCAAACGGGGTTTGGGGACAGACGGGAGGAAACCTCTTGCGCTTTGTTTATTTATTTTTATTATTCCGTTCCGCTTGACAGGCTAGGACGGGTAACGGGATGGATATGGATGGTTCGTGTGAAGTTGGAGATTCACAGGAACCTTTGCATGCAACTATCGGCATGAGTAGCTGCGGAGTGATGTTTTGTGAACAAATATATGCGTGATGGAAGTCAACAGTCTGCTTGACACATAATCCTATAAATCATATGCATCAATTTACACCCATCGCTCGTTCATGCTGAGTGATGGCCAAATTGAAGGACCCCACACAAGAACGGCATCCTTCTGTGAAATAGGTGTTTCAGGGCTCGGATGACCGGTTGAATGAGTGTACGAGGCAGTTTAGATTGATATTGGTGTGCCACGGAGCTCGGGGTTTATCTTTCCTGCATTGTGGTCGCAGTGGGCAGAGAGTTTCAATCCATTAAAGTTGATACCCGTAGCCGATTAATCTCCTGCGCCCTAAACACACCGTGTTTTAGGAGTGGTTCTGGTTTTGTGATAAGATTGCTCGTGTAGTATAGCTTGGTTGCTCCTTGGATAGAAACCCGGTGGCCGATTGAAACGCGCTAAAGTCTAATTTGTAGCAGAAATAAAAAATTTGGACAACTTCGTGACCCTCCTATAAATCTAATTTAAAAATGAATAGAATGCATATTGTTTAAATATTTTCATTCATTTTATGATGAAAAAATATTTTTAGAATGTCTCATGCGATACAGAATACCATGAGACGAACGAATCAGTACAAAGAGAAGCTAAAACCTGAACGTTAAAGAAAGAAAAAAATCTGTCCGAAAAAAAATGAATCTCCGTGGAACTTAAAACAATATTTTTCAAGCGCATCACTTTCAGGTAGTCAACGTGGCAGCATAATTTAATCTATTATTTTTTTTTATACCGCAGCCCTCACGCACAGACCTGAAACACAGCGTATGGTTTATCATTGAAGAATTTTACAAGAAACCTGCCCGCCATGCGTACGCGTTTGTAAGCCATGAATGAGCCGCCTAAATGGTAGGGAAAAAGTAAAAAAAGTAAAAGTAATTTAACTTTGATTATGCTTCGTTAGTTTGAAACAATGGTCCCGTTGTCTTTGGTTGTGCAGCACCTATATTGCATTCCGTAAATGAGTAAAAATAACGTGCAAAACGGTATCCATAGCTTCTTGTTTTCATTCTGATTCTTAAATTTCGTGGACTGTTCCTTATTATTCGTTTAAAAAAAAAAATCCAGTGGAGACATAAAAAAACTACGTAACTTGTGTTGCCAAGTTCAATGTATTCGGAAACGATCCATGATTTGGAAACAAAAAATCTTCTGACAAGTGTAGGTTCATTTATGTATAAATTTCCTCTACCACTTAACTTTCAACTTTTACCACTGGCAGCATCATCATCGCCATCACCATCTCGATGGTCGTCTTCCACACGATCGTTACCATCGTTTGAACCGATACCAGCGTTGGGCAGGGAAGTAGAAACAAACCACAAGAGCCTCAGTTTTCTAATAGATAGAAAATGAAGATATAACTCAATTTTCGTCATCCGCAACGGATATCAACGCTCTGAGCCGAAAGCGCTTTGGGAAAAGCGGTTCACAAAACGTGTGCTTGTGTTGGTCATGAGAGTGAGCAAATGAAGACGGAAAATTGTAATGGAAATGGGCGAAAAAGAAATATTTCTGTAACCGGGAAACCCGGAAAAGTGGGATGCGAGAAAAATGGATACAAAATGGTTCCCACACAGCGTTTGCCTTTTTCCTTCCGTTTGCATCCCTACCTTCCCAGAGGTTTGGCATCGCTTCTTCCAGCTGCTGGTTGCCTACGATGACTCCGGTCTTGTGGTTGACTGCGGTAATAATCAATGTATTTTGTCCTAAAAGTGTCGCTGCTTCTTTTAGCTACTTGTTTACCTTTCCATTCATATTTCCTTCGTTTCCTAACTTCATTTGACGTTGACGTACTCACACCATTCGTACCGCGGCTGCTACGGAGTGTTGTGTTTTTTTTTTCATTTTCGCCACGTTTAGGACATCCTCCCGGCAGAACTTTGCGCTGGACATCGTGTCTGCCTGAGCGGAACGTGTCCAGTGACAGAGCTCCTTGGCACAGTCGAAAGGAAGCGAAAACAACTATATTCGCAAAGCGGACGGCTCGGAACCTGTGACACAACGAAATGACTCGATAAACAGAAAATTATGCTGTGCCGGTATGCGGACACTTTAATTTGATAGGATGATCATCGTCGTGCCGGCACATCGCGGGACCGGTTGCCTCGAGGCATAAATAGATGTTGGCGGTTCTTTACCACCATCCCCACCTTGCTTGCTTTCTGTTTCTACGGCAAGCCAACGTTCGGAGGTTTCCATGCCCGTTTTTTTTTTTAAATTATCTTTTCCTCTATTTGGTGGTTGTCTGCAAAACGGATTTTAATAACGGCTCAACCATACCGAAGAGGAAACGAACGAACTGGGAAACGGTAGAACAGAAACTTGCGTCCAGTGCCACTGTACCGATTGCTGCCTCAGCACATTTCTGCACTATTCGATCGCATCACTTGATTAAATCAGATAAATCGATTGCAAATGCACGCGGACCGAGACGAGCCGTCTGGAAGTTGGGGCGGGCTAAAATAAGTAATGTCTTTAGTGGGCGCCGTTTTATCGGGCCAGCCCACGAAATATCGCTATTGCTGAAGTGAAGCCAATTATATGAAGCATCTCGGTGGTAGTTCATTTAACCGTCCCGAAATCTCGCTACAAAGCTTACACCGTCAGGATGAGGCAAATTTAGTTAAAATGGCCTGAGGGCTTGTATGCCCGGGGCTTCCTACGTTCCATTACGCACATCTAAATGTGGGGGGATGATGGAGAAAAGTTTTACTTAACGCACTTTAACCAGATGGCGTCGGCGTAACTTTGTTATGTCGGGAAGATCGTAAGGGGTCCGGAAATTGGAGCTATGGCTGTGGTCGAGCGTTCTGCTAAGAACCATTCGGAGTTATCGTACGCTATCGATATCGAAGGGAACGTGAAACACGCCGTGCCGTGGGACAGGGATGGTATTATCGAGTTACGACGAATCCCTCCAACCAGTCCATTAGAACGAGTCCAGTTGCGATGATTGTTGGTAGGTTGTTTTCCGCACTTCCGACTCGTTCGATAGGGTTCACCCACCCATGATTAAGCGTTTCACTGAGACCATGACCGTGAATGCGAACGTTGGGATTCACTGAGACTTTGGAACAACATGGATGTGAAATATTTGGTAAAAAAAATATTTTATCTTAAAGTACATTACCTGATTGATTGTGTAAAAACACAATATTTCCAAACGCAACTTAAACGAACTTCACAAAGCTAAATTTTAATCATTCTTTCAAAAGGTCCATTACCCAAGTGAACCATATTGTTATCATAAATGTGTCTATATTCAATTTCAAATTCAGTGTGAAAGGTATCAGCATACAGTGCCCGTTTTTTGGGTGCACAACATATCGCAAAAGGGTTGCAGATGTTATTGATCTGATATCGAACACGTAATCGGTTCACCCATTTGGGCCGTAAGTTCGCAACAGAAAATTCACCCGATATGATTCGTGTACCCTATTTGTTTATTTCTTCCACCGAGCAAAGCGTGTTGTTGTTTGTTAACGTTATGTAAACGATTGACTTTAGCTGTAGCTTTAGTGGCTCGTAGAACCTTTCATCCAGCGTAAAACACACGCGTGACCAATACACGTGCGAAAAGTCGACCATTGCGGATATAATTCTTATGCCGTTTTAACGAACGGTTGATTGGGTCTTGTATCATTTACTCTAACGCAGTCTGGTGTAAGTGTTGATTGCGAGCAATCGGAAGTCCAAACTCCCCGGACCCCGGGGAATAGTGTGTGCCATGAAAATTCGCCACTGTAGCTCGTAATGATGGCAATCTAAATGATCTCACTTCGGGAAATGATCGGACCCATTAGTTGGCCGACTGCGAAAGGTTAGCCGAGATGATAGTTACGATTCTCGCTTCCAGTTTTGCTCTGACAAAACTTCGATTTACTTTCGCACCCAAAACAGGCATCAGCCTCATATCACACTTTTATACAATGGTGATGGACGTTCGTCAATTTCGGAATCGTTCGGCAGTTTTACCAGCAGCAGGCAGGACATAAAAACAGTATACGGTTAAAAAAAGTCGTTGTCCTCACTCCTGTATATAAATTGTTCGTCGTAATGTTTGATGGTACCCACGCTCGGATCAGACGTTATTTCCATAGACCAGCGAACGAGCAAGGATCCGGGACAAGTTTGCTTTTAATGAAGTGCTGAACGTAGCACTTCTAACCATCCGTTCATGTTCGCGTGTCCCATTCGCACGGAGCAGGTCATAAATAATTATAACCGTCAGCAGTCGTCAGCCTTAGCGACAGCATCGATCTTATGCTGACGTACCGATCAACATGCAAATGCTGGATACTTCATTACGACAAACGAAAAAAGATTCATACTAAGGGTTCCTGGTCCACCCGACATCGGTTGGGGTTTAATGTCCTAAACGTATGTGAATATTCTCTGTAACCAGCAAAACGTGTTATAACGCTGTCAATAAAATCAAGTGGTAAAACAAAGTGCAACTCTTTTTAG
>JXWZ01001847.1:0-21757 GCA_000956215.1 Anopheles farauti No. 4 | reverse complement strand
TCAGCCCGCTTTCATGGCGCCGAGCGTATGTGGTGAACGAGATTACACTACACATAGGTTGCTTTGGGCTGTAAGACAACCGGGATATAGAAGAGAGGTGATCAATCAAAGCTGCTGCACACACCCAGACTACTGTGACCCGTTTTCAACTTTCGTTCTATCAAATTGAGAGTCGAACGAAGTAAATGCAGTGAAAGATTAAGATAAAACTCTCATGAAATTTAAACCGACGAATCATTTTATAGATTAAGGAACAAATACTAGAAACACTGATACATAAGTTAAAAATAATATTCTTATGAAAACAAACATGGACTGATGTTTCGGGACAAGAACGAATTGAATTTATAAAATATAAAATAAATTTCTAACATTCGAAGGTCAGTTTTTTTAAATGATTTATCAAATTAGGAAAACACAACACACCGATGAAGCACCCCAAGCAACTGAAACCGGTTCGTTTGCATAGACATTAGCGCGAAAAAGGCAACGGTGTGGTAAAAAGCCAATAACTTTTGCCACCAAAACCCTACCCTGGCACCACCTCGTGCCCAGTGGCGACGCGAAAGACGATCAACCGACCAAACGGAACGGTCCGAACCGTACAGGTACCGATACAATGGCATAATTAATTCTGCGAGCGTTTCGCATGATCGGGGCGGCATCATGATCGGAGCGTTGGTTGAGCAGTGCCGGTAGAATGATCGGACTGCCAGCGAAAAAGCGAGAGTAGCAAAGAAAGAACCGCCACGTTCTTGGAACTTGGCATTGGGGTGGCTTTGTCTGCGAGTGCTTGCAGGGTTGGTAGCGCGAGGGCTGGAAAGATCCGATTAGGAAGTGTCCGGTTTTTTTTTAGTGGATTAATGTTTGAAAATTCGAGAAAGATGTCGCCTTCATAGTGGTGGGTAACCAAAAAAGGGATGTGAAATGTACAAAAAACGAAAATCCTTCAGTGATAGACTAATAAACGCTTTGTTTCTATCATCACACCATTTCAAATCGAGATAGGAACGCCTGAAACTTCTGTTTAAAAAACCGCTTCTGGATTGGGAAATAGATGTGATCCATAAGACTACAGGCATCTCAAACCCAAACAAATGTGACTCAAAGAACACCACCCCAAAGCCCCACAAGATATTCCTGGAGCGAATGATGACTCATACCATCGCGAGCTTTTTATTGAGCCATCTATCCCGGATCGTGCAACAGAGATTGTGGCTTTTACATAATCGTTCCGGGCACCTGTACATAACGGAGTCCCGATCGTACCATGGGAACCGCCAGTGCAGAAAGTTGCATTCCTCGCTCGTGATATCATGCATCCCGCGCTGTGGTGAAGTGGACAACTTCGGCACAGCCCTTCACCTGTTTATGTCCGGTTCTTGTAAGGGTCCGTCCCTTTGCCGATTCAATCAGTTGGCACGTGCACCAGCAACCGGTGAGTCATCCCGTGTCACACAATTAGCACAGGAAACCTCCGGCAAACCGGTCCCCAAATCACCGGGGACTGTGTTTTCTCGTTTCGGAAATGTTTGCCATTCCAACAGGGCCGAGGTCAAACGCGGGATGCTGGGCACGAGCCTCCTCACGCGCACATCCGAAAACAGAAACGAAAACAAATGCCAAGGGTGTGTTTAAAAAACAACCAGGGGTAAACAAAATAGATGAAACAACAGGGCAAAGGAAGGAGATGATTACGTGAGAGGCAGCAAGTGAAAGTGCGCTGCAGGAGTGGACTATAATGTAGCTTAATAACTCATCATTTACAGCTGATTCTACCCGGAGCAGGGTTGTTTGTACAGTGAGCAGCACACCACAAACACAAATATGCAGCAATTTGATTGACTTCTGGGTTTCACGGTTCTTGTTTTCTACGGAATTATTCAGCGCTTGCTGTACTGGAACGTCAACTCTACGGCCATATGTTTCGCACATGTATCTTAGCACCCGGTGTTCAATGTTAACTGGATCACAGGCAGCATCATCACCGCCTTCTTCTTTCGTCACACGTCACACTTTGCTGGGTCCGTCCGTTTCGCGCTCGCAGCCAATCCAGTGCAATCTTGTCGATCGTCGGCACAATAAAGCTGATTGTGTGCACTTATCGCAAGCGCGCGCACGAAACAAGTGATCCTTGTGGCACGGGGGCAATGGGGTGTCCCACGAAGGCAAACCGGAACCGTCCGCGAACACGGCGACGATCGACTGACTCTGTCGGCACCGTCTCTGCCATTCATTGTCGCGCCGGACTCTCCAGTGCTCTCGTTAAGGACTTGCCATCAACCTACGCACCCGCCGACGATGTCGTCTACGGCGACTTTTGCGGTTTCTTATTTCGCGGTTCTACTTCTTCGACCCGTGTGATCTCAGCGCTCCCTAGTCGTTCCACCGCACTGCAGAATGCACCCAAATTTCCGACAACCCACACGGTAACACACGCACGTACACTGACTAAATTTCCGCCGACCGTAACCCGAAATGCAACAGAAATTGGCACGATTTTTGGAACTCATCCGGTTCTTTCTGCCCAATGCTCTCATCACACTTACATTGCACTACACGATTACGTTATTTCGTCGCGCTAACACACTACCGTACGCACGCATTTAAATGCCTGATCGCGGATCACATCGTGCACACCGGAAACAACAATATTCACACGCAAGAACCATATATTGTTGTTCTTTCTGCGTTCGGTTTTTTGTTGGAACAACATTCTGCCCCTGGTACAGAGTGCGCACGCAGGTGCACCTGGCGGACATGCTGATGCACATAAAGCTGACATTTTGTGAATGTATGTTAACTTGAAATAGATGCTAATTTAAAAATATATAGTTAGGGATACTGAATTATAAAGTATACATTTGTATATTTAGTAGCAGATGAACTGTTCAATTTTATAATTCTTTCCACTTACGAAATTCGAATATCACTACAATTTAATTTGAAATTTATAAATATTTCGTGTTTTTGGACAATATAACTAGATAGAGGACATACTTTTGGCTTTCTACATACTTATTATATTTATGCAGACTCAATGTTATTGTAAAATATGTGAAATTTTTTAAAAATAAATTATATGCTTCAACCATTGTGTATTTTCGCCCCATTATCTTTTGACAGCTTGTTGTTTGTACGTAAAACGTAAACAAATGGAACATTTTCGCCCGTTACACGTTTCGTTTGAAACACGCAAATGTGAAATATATGCTTCAATCTGTTTGATTTAGTATATGCTTATGAATTCTCATTGTATTTAAATCATGAAAACTGTGTAGCGTACGGAAGCAATGCGTGCATTTATTTCTTATAATACGCGATTGCATACATTTAGTTCATTCTAACGTACTCGCTAACCTATCGCAATCGCAATGGGAAAAAATAGTTGTAAAAACATAACGCTAAGCCTTACTTCAAGTGATGTTTCTCCAGCTGCCACGCACCGATGGCATACCGGAACCAGATTAACATCAGATCCCGTCCCATCTGTAACCACGACCAGAATGGCGTCAACTTAGAGCCTTCAATTTCCGTCCAATTCACTGCCACCTCTTCTATTGGCATTCTATACGATTGGGCGATGAACAGCAACTCCACATCAAAGGCCCACCGTTCGATATGCATCACCCGAAACAGTTTCCGAGCGGCCGAGCGCGTTACCAGCTTATACCCACACTGCGTATCCCGTATCTTCTTCACCGCGAACGTCCAGACAAGCAAATGGAATCCATGCATCAGAATCGTACGGAAGATGGTGCGCTTTGCTTTGGACTCTTCTTCAAGATGCGCTCGCGATCCAATTGCCAACGCGTCTCGTTTCCAGTCGTTGCCGCTCAGCTGTTCCATGCTGCGCTCGAGTTTGGTGTAGTCGGCAAATTTTGTCGCTCCGTCGGCATCGGCAAATAGTAAAAACTCTCCACGGCTTCGAAGCATACCATGTCGGACGGCACCGCCCTTACCGCGGTTTTGTATCAAATCCAAAACGCGCACCTTTTCCGTACCGTACTTTTCGACGTACTTCATCGCAACTGCCACTGTACGGTCGCGACTTCCGTCGCTGACAACTATCACTTCGTACGTGAAGTCGCGCTCCTGCCGGGCTCGCTTTTCGAGGTAATCCATGCATTCATCCAACATGATTGGCACTACCAGGACGAGTCAAAGTTAGTCATGAACTGATGTTACACTAAAATAATTTTGTTCTTACGTCGTTTTTCCTCGTTGAAGGCGGGCACTATCACACTTAGCTTAAGCGACGGTTCGTCATCATGCAGCGATGGAAAACGTCGATTCTCTCCCGTGGCGGGATCTTCATAGAATAGCTCAGAATGGCATTCGACTATTTTTGGAAAAGGGGTTGTCGTTATCTTCAACACTATTCCTAGCTGCAAGAGTATTATTTTCATATTAATGTTATGCCACGCAAAATACTTCTACCTACTAATTTTATTTACTTACCACAACTAATAAGAAAAACACTGATCCGGAGCCAAAAAGCAGCGCCAACTGGACAAATTCCGTGGTCAACATGGTGGCAGAATTAAGAGTCGTTTTGATTTCCTTCCTTATTTAGTACCGCATTATTTCATTTACTAACAGACTAGTTAAAAAGTGTGATAAAGTATGTTCGCCGATGTGCGTTGTTGGCTGTTTATGCACTCCCTGTTGGTTGGCTGTTTATGCACTCCCCTCCCTACCTCTTAGCGAAAAAACGCCGACTCAAAACATTTAAACGTCAGCTTGAAACACATCACACCTACCCAAGCAACGGACCAAGTTTTGAGGTGGTTTTCTTTTCACCAAAGTAACGGTGGTGAATTTGGAGAGAACCAACAATAAACGACACCACATCAAAATAATTGCATTACGTACAAAACTACGTACGAGTTTTCGAGGCGTGAAAATTTGTTCCGTAAGATAACAAAAATACAAAGGAAAACGTATAGCACAAAACATGCCGTGAATTGTGTGCAATTGAAGGAATATTTCGGATTGGTAAAAAGAAAATTACAAAGCCCAACCTATTACTGAAACGACATGCGTTCGATTTTATTTCATCTAAGCACATACTAAACCTGTATGGGATGCTACTACAGAAAAAAAAAACATATACAACAAGTCCACGAGATACGACTTTTTTTTTAATATGATAGCTCAATACAAAATTGAATCGTCATAATTGTTTAGTATGACCCGACATTTAAATTTTGCATGAAAAATTTAAAACATTATGAGCGTTCATGCATTTATTGTACAATATTTACCATAATTTCAAAATACTACTTTCAAAAATGTTGTCAATATAGCCATCATCAATTTGACATACCGTGATGACTTCGGAACACAGTAACCGCGTATCGCGTGGATTTATTGTATGTTAAAACGTTATATAAATGCTGAACTTAAAACTCACCATCATTATAATCCTAAATCATACATTGTTGTTTTGTCCCTGGTATTTTTTTCCTATGCACATTCCTATATTAAAAAGTTTCTTTAACGTAAAAGAACATTTCAAGTATCCCTCGTAACAACGGCCTGGGGTGTTTAGTGGAGATGGCTCCAGTCTCCAAGCGACACACACTACTCTACCAGAACCGTGTTGGTAGACAGATATTTTATTGGAAACAGTATCTTTCCACGGAAACGATACAAGTGAATTGACTTGTAATTTAACTATCATTTGTAAATGACAAACACGCATGAAGTGGAAAAGTTTCAAATCTAAATTCAATTGAAATTTACATTATACATAATGTACTACATTTTCAGCATCGTTCATCCGAACGAATCTTAGAGAAAATGTAAAGTCGACTTAAAATTACTCTACGACTTAAACCACGATCGATGCTGTTTTACACTAGCGCTTCTCCAATACATACGTTAATGAACCAGCCAATTCTGATGCGCTCGTTCGCCTTTCGACGGATCAACACACACACACACACACCACAGTGGGTCTATTTGCACTACGATAATTACATTGCTGTATCTGTTACAGTTGTTAACTCATTTGCACCATCATAACACTGCGCACCGCGGCAAGTACGTTGCAACAAAACAATTTCAAATTATTTTTCCGAATCACTCACGATGGGAGCCTCCAAAGACAATATTTTCTCGCGTAAACGCACAATCTAAATATTTTAGCAGAGATAGGACTAAATCTGAGGGCCTGGTACACCGACAGATATTTGTATTGCATTTTGACAAACCCGTGACTTCACATAATGAAAGCTGAGGCACATTCAGCTATTCGTGCCATAATAGAGGCGATCCAAAGCGATGGAGATCCCTCGATGAATACATTCAGTATTCTTTCGTTATCATAGCGATAAGCGTTTCAGATTAACAAAACATGGTATGTCCAACCAAATCTCAGCATCAAGATTAATTATCAAGACTCTGCTTTAATAAATTGCCGTCATTAAAGCCCCTGCCCGCCTATACACGTGATAATTACAGATCCATAGCGAGTGTTTATGGCTGATCCAAATGGATCAACTTGAAATTAGAACAAGTAGGGCCCTACGTTCGCGTTAGTAGATAGGGTGTTAAACATATCGTTAAGTGTGGGAGAAATAAGAATAAAGTAAAACTATGCTTACAATTAAACGCCGCTCCATTACTCGCCATGTCCACAGTTTCGCAGACGCCTTTCCGGTTAACAGAAGGTTGTGTTTATTGTTGCGCCGGGTATGACTGACAGCTATCCTCAACCGAAGAACCTGCTTTGTTTTTTTTTTGTTTTGAGGAGAGGATGATGTCTACAGAATTATAGGTGCTTACCGTCTGGATCTTTCGCGCGATCGCGAACGTCGACGGCGATCGTTGTTACGATCATTGTAACGATCCCGCTCGCGGCTACGGTCGCGGCTTCGGGACCTTCGGCCGCCGCGTTCGGTGGACCTTCGACGATCACCTCGATCACGTTGGTCACGATCGCGACTATGGAGGATAATAATTGGTTAGTACAAATAAATTTGTGATGAGCATTGCAAACCTACCCTTCATTGCGTTCCTTGCGATCATCACTGGGTTTAACGTCGCGACTAAAAAGAATAGTATATCAACATTTTACCAAAATAAATTTAAAATGCATATTTTGCTTTAAAGATAATTAAAACACTTACGGTGTCTCCTTTCGCTCACGGCTCCTTGCCAGTGCCCGGGACCGCCGATCGAGCTCCCGTCCACCGACGTACCGTGATCGACTTCGATCCTCATGATCGCGATCGCGCCCCGTTTTGCGAAGCTCTTTCTGCCTCGGTCCAGCCGTTTTCTCCAGTTCCGCCAGCTTTTCACGAATCGCCAGAAAGCCCAGATGTAGCTTGCCACCGAAATGATCCGCCAGTCGGATATCGTTGTCGTGAATACCGAGATAAGCCGAGCACACTTCGCACACGCGTAGCTTCTGCTGCTGGTACGTACTGGCCGGAATCGAGCTGCGGTACTCCTGTTCGGCGCGCGTCTTCTCCGACCGCAGTTCGTCAATCTCCGACATCAGCTTCATGCTTTCCTCCACTTGGCCCGCTTCACCTAGTGCCTCCGCTTTCGCGAGTTTCTTACCGATTTCCTCCGCCAGCTCGTGGACCGCGTTCGCTTTCGCGGCTACCTCCGCAGTCAGCTCTTCTTGCGTTTCGGCCAGTCGCTTTTTGGCCGCTTCCGTACGACGATCGCAGTCCGCAATGAAAGCCTGCAGATGTTCCATAGCCTGCCAATGAAAAGCAATCAAGCATGACAAACATTTCCAATAGAAACGGTTTCAATGGCGACCGACGTGTACTTACATCGACGTCGTAGTAGTAGTCTTTGTTCTTCGATGCATTCTCGTAATCAGCACGCAGGGCCAGATCGTGCACCTTTGGACACTCGCCAAGGTCCATGCGCTACACTCATCGCGTCACGCCGTAAAGGAAAGTAAGGGAAGAGACGGAAAAGAAGGAAAAAACAAAGCACTGGCTCGTTTAGTACGGAGGGCATTACACAACGATCACGTCAAGAAAAAAAAGAACAACTCAACCAAATGCTATTATCAGGTGCACAAAAATGTTACCGGATAAAACGTAAGCACGTAATAATGCATTCTGTTTTCTTCATTTAGTCAAATGCATCGACAATATCACGATAAACCGTTCGTCGCACGCAAACAGTACCCAAGTGCGCCGAACAATTAATAATCTGATAATTGGTAATACAATACTAATAACGACAGAAATGAGCGAATTGTTTGACACGTACGGGTAGTGGCGTGCAAAGATGGCCTCTGTTTACCTGTAAATCAAAAAAAGCTTATTTTGGAAAAATAATCGACACCTCGTGTCGAATACCGTACGTTTGAAATGTAAATAGGAAGATGGTTTTATGTGTTACTCACCAAATACTTTAAGTACCACAAACCTATGCAATGATACTACTCGATTTTAAGTCATAATTTTGTAGTTAGTCCTACAGATTCATATACTACATATGTTACTACTTTGAATTATGCTTCCTACATTTCATTCATTTCATTTTGGAGTTTGTTGATATCAAAGGGAAGGTGCACCTTTGCATGAGTTTTTGGTATAAAAACTGTTTAAATTGCTAACTTTTTTTATAGAACACGAATCACAAAAAAAACGCTTTCCTCATACTGTACTTAACCAGGCACTCATCTTAAACGTTGCAGATGTTTCATGATTTAATTTTATGAATAGTAAGATCTTAAAAAGCCTTGAGCTTTCCATTGGGCATATCGCGAATCTACATCACTTTACTCTGGGACGAGACATACATCCTTCGAACTTCATTTGCTATGTTCAGTGACATAAATTAGTTACGTACCCGGTAAGCGCACCAGAACGGATGGGATCCGCGCTTCGCTCGCTCGTGCGTTCGCATTATGAATACGTACCCAAGACGGTTTTATCATTTCGCTTGACTAATCACCACACTAACGCGCAGGAATACGGACCGGCCAGACCATTCCGGCATTCCGGCGTGCGTAAGTGATGTGATAATTTTCGAACTATTGCTACTGAGAGAATGGTAGATGATGAAGCAAACGGGGAAGGGAGAAGGTGCTCGTGGGAAATCGATATGCGTCGGATCCGGGTGACGCATAAACGTACAAAAAACGAAAATATATAACAGAAAATTTAAATTATCGCTTGGGCTAAGTTCAATGTAAAGATAGAGAAAGAGAAAGAAGGATTTGATTGGAATAGAGGAATAGTTGTCGTTTTTTGTTGTTGTTTTTTTTTGCGGCAGCTAAACTTTGGCTTGCATAGGGAAACACTTACGTACGCGCCAGGAAGCAGCAGCATAAGAGCCTGTCTGTTCAAAACGATCGCAGCGCAGTGAATGAATGGCAACCCCCCCTGTGGTGGTGGTGGTGCTGATGCTGCACAATAAACTTTGGGAAAATCGGAAACAAAACCGGTTGGTATCTGGCGGAGAGCACTGCGTGTTAAAGGATCGTCGTTTTTGAGTAGCGGTCATTGCTGATTTCGTGGTTAGAGTGTGTACTTACGACTCTGCTCTTCTGTTTACTCATGTTCCACCATCATCTTCATCCCAACCAACCAGTGCGCGCTAGTGGAGCTTGTGCTTTGTTGGGCGGACAAGGACCCCGTTTCAAACCAACGTCTCGCGAGGGTTTACTTGTTTGCTTATATTATACACCGAGCATTTGAAATACTTGCGGAATATGAATCGATCTCTGCCCGAACGAATAACAACCCGCCTAAGGTGGAAGAATTTTTCGATTGACTTTATATTACACAGCTAAAATTCGACACAGTGTGTTAGGAGGTTTGCTTACATCATGATCCTCGCTTGCTCCTCAGTAGGTGAAACACTTACCAATCACACGCACCTTCGCTATCCCCCTTATCATTTTAAATAGTGGATGAGAGGGGTTTTGTTTCTTTGCTTGCATGATTCTTTTTGCTTTTTGCTTGATGCAATGATTCTTTTTACTTGCAATATGAGGAAAAAGCGACGAGTTGTGACGCGTCTGTAAAATAGAACAGAACCGACAAGAGTGGGGAAAAATAGAGTAATAGGAACAGACGATACAGACGCGTTTGGCTACCGAGCAGCAAGCACGATGTGGCAGAAACCTTCTCGCGGGTAATGCCATTGGTACAGAAAAGATTAACTTTGACTCGTATATTGGGAAAGAGCTTTCTGGGGATGGTGTTGATACAAACAACTTCACAGGAATGGATAGAGAAGAGTGTAATGGAAGACACTGATACCTAAGCGTACAACATTATGGGATATTTTTCCCCGTTTGCTTTACTTACCGTAGAGGCCAAGATCTCGTGTGGACAGCAGCCTAATAAAAAACTCTTACATACTTTGCTGTCGTAGAACTTCACCGAGTACCGATTGGTTTCGCCTGGGATATTGAAAACAAACAAAAAAAAACAAAACATTCATTGATAACGCATCAAGTGACTTACAACTAGGCAACCAACCAACAAGGGTACAATATGAGATTGCGCCTGGTGGGAATCGAAGTTAGCACGCACAAATTTTCGCTTACCATTTCTAGCTGTTCCCATAAGCTGATCCAGCATCGCCCGCATTTGATCGTGCGCCGACATGTTCAGAATACGTTTTTTGTAACTTACAGCTGCGGAAATGTGCGATTTATATTGATAAATTCCGGAAAATTGCCAGCAAGTGAGGAAAAGCAAAACACCACTTCATTTAATTACGCTTGTGAAAATTTTGACAGCTGTCAGCGAGGACGCGTAAAAAAAGTGACAGACGAAAAAATCGTCAATGCAGGGTTGGAGAAAATGTATCAAAATGTTTAGATTTGAAACCTAATTAATTAAAAGATACAAACAATTTGAAGCATGATGAAATATTACTGTGTTACGGAGTATGTAGCTACAGTTTGATTTTATTTGAAAACTTTTTTACTTGTATAAAAAAATGAAAAAAAACACCTTAATCTTCTAGTGGTTACAAAACAGCAATTACGAGCCCTGCATTTATTTAATGTTTACAATATGATCTGTGAGTAATTCACAAATTCAAGGATACTTAAATACTCTTTTATTTATTACCCAGTTTCTCTGTTTCGTTTATTCATATGCTGCATTTTAGTGTGCGTGTGCTACACAAATGATTTCCTTCACTTGTTTACATCACACACGTATGGACTTCGAGCGCAATCAGACGATAAGAAAGGAAAGTGAAAGTGTGGCCCAGCAATAATCGATTCTACGATGGAACCGGACGATAAAAACGACATCAAAATAAAGGAAAAACTTAACCTCCACGTGAAGAAGCGTTTGCAGGAATCAACAAAAGATACACCGAATGAGAAGAGTGATACAAAGGAATTAAGCAATTCAACCACCACCGTGCCCAATTCAACTGGTCCACCGAAGGCCAAACGGCAGAAGACCAAGAATAGTACTAAATCAGCAGTAACCCACCCAGCTGCAGTTTGTACTGCCCCTTCAATTACTTCCACAGGAGTTCGAACAAACGATCTGATTCTGTCGCCGGGAGCGGCCAATAGTAACGATACTACCAACAGCAGTATCAATTCCACCGATCAAGACGCAGAGTTGAACGACCGGGAATCATGCGAAAAGGGTGATAAACCGATCAAGTCCAACCAGCGAATGGATATATTCTCGTTAATTCTGAATCAGAAGAAGAGTTCGCTGATGAATGATCCAGAGGTGATAAAGTTTATGAACAGTCTTACTACGAGCAAGAAATGAGAAAGGTTTTAATGTTGACGTCGCACTGTGTTCATTTTGTCGTAGACAATGTCATGTCCTAGCATATTCCGTAACGCTAAATTGTTTAATTTATATTTTCAATTTAGGAGAAAATAAATGGTACAAACAAGTTTTCTAAAATGGCACAGCCACTCCGGAAGTAGTAATATATGCAGTTACAGTTACAGTTGCTGCTTTTACAGATACAGTTTAATTTTGCTACAACAACAAATAATTTTGAAATCAAGAACAAATATGTAAGTAAACTTTCAGAAAAATGTTGAAAAATATTTTTCAAACTGTGATTTTACTTTCATCATTTCCATATTTGCATCCATGTACAAGGTGCTCCAAAAATATTACCGGTTAACATTTATGGCCAATATCAAAGTACGTGTCAAGTGTTTTCGCCTGAAAATGGAAAATTTATTTTTCTATTTACAAAACGAAAAGGCTTTTGTCCGGAAGCGAAAATCTGTCACTGTCGAAAATGTTCCTTGGGCCAGTGTTCGCTTTGGGACGATTTGTTTTGAAAGTGGCAAAAGGAAGCGAGAAAAAGAACAAGGACAGTTGTCACATACAGCAAAAGCAAAAACAATAAAAATATTAGCAATCTCTTCCAACCTAAAGCAGTGCCGCGGGAGGGAAAAAGGAAAAACAACTCTTCTACACTAAAGAAGGGTGGAAAATCGATACGCTTGTGAATCTAGCCGTGCGCTGCCGCGTTTTGCTACTGGAGCTGGAAGTGGCACTCGATTACATGACTCAGTGCAGCGGATAAGGAGGTGACACCAATTGTGTGATTGCACCCTGAGTCAGGTACGCGGAGTGGTACATTATTGGAATGCGGACAACGCCATGGAGCGTGTGGAACAGATAAATGGACCGCTGAACAAGCGTACTTCGTACCGTGACGCGGGGGATAGTGATCCCGAACATCTCGAATCTCAATCGACGCCAGACGTATCATGTAATCCCGCACCAACCGCAACGGATGGCGATAACGAATCCAACATGCCTCGAAAACAAGCCACGGGTGACGATGGTGGTGCGGAAAAGTGCAACAGTGGTGATTGTGATGATGAAATAATCGAACCAACTGCAGGTGAAGACGAGAATCATGAGATGGAAAACAGCTCATCGAACGGAACAACATCCCCCGGGTTGACCGGGAAAAACGTTGCCCTCGTCCAACCGAACAACCACCGACGGTCGGATGAACCGACCGAGCTAAGCTTTGAAAAATGTGTGTATTTACATTCGTTTGCAACAAACGAGAAGAGTGTTTCAGCATTTAAAACTATCGTTTCCATATCGTTGTAGTTCCGGAAAATCACGAAGAAAAGTTAAAACGCATTAAGATCGAAAACGCTTTGGATGACCCGAAGACGCCGCTAGAAGCCTGGCAGCAGTTTGCCAAATCCGAGTATGGTCTTATAAATGGTGAGTTTCGTTGTGACGGTACAGTGTGGTTGGGCCCATGCGAACTTTATTCCATCCAAGGTCGCACCGTGGAGGAAAACTTCGAAGCGCGTGAAAGTTAAATTACTGCCTGCTGGCGGCAAGCAAGGGGTTCCACACGATGCGAACGGTGTTCATGCGCGAACATGCGGATCGCACGAATGTATGTGTACGACGTGTTTTACGCGTAACGCGTGTGAAGGCGGGTTAATCGACGATGCGTAACGGAATGGTGCGGTTTTATCAGTTTTCGAACCATCTGCTTGAAAATATGTGCGCTTGTGGGTTTTTGGAATAATTTCAAATGAACATTGTACTTGGGTATCATTGTATGGAAGAGAGGCTTTGAGCTTTGTTGGCGATGGTTTTGATTTATCAACAAGCATAGGATTCAAATGGAATTATTGAGTTTGTTTACAGACAGATATCAAGGTTTTTTTAATATCTTGAAACACTTATCAGGCTTTGCGATTAGACTGATTCATTGTAATATCGATTCATCATCATAAGTCAAATGGATGTTATCTTCGTTAAAGTCAATATTTTTCTAACATCCATATGGAAGTGTATGGCTTTATAAATCGATAAGGTTTTTTTGGAATGTTTTTTACGCTTCCTCCCGTATGTCTTTTTTCATTCATAAACATTTTTTCATGTTTACTTTGTTTTTCTACACATACTTTACTAATATCCAATCAGATGATTTGCGTCGAAAAATTTGGCCGCTGCTGGTCGGTGTTGATCCCCAACAGGTCGATCCAGCACCGTCGCTGGAAGAGCTGAACAACCATCCCGAGTACAACCAGGTCGTGCTGGACGTCAACCGTTCGCTAAAGCGTTTCCCGCCTGGCATTCCGTACGAGCAGCGTGTAGCATTGCAGGACCAGCTCACCGTGCTCATACTGCGTGTTATCATCAAATATCCCCATCTGAAGTATTACCAAGTAAGTGGAATGGTATGCCGACTGGTCCTTTTCCGGACACTTTCTAATGTTTGCGTTTCGTGTCCGCACAGGGATACCACGATGTAGCGATCACGTTTCTGCTAGTCGTGGGCGAAGAGGTTGCATTTCACGTGATGGAAATACTGTCCACCAATCATCTGGTCGAATGTATGCAGGAAACGATGGAACCAACGCAGCGACGGCTAATGTTCATCTATCCGCTGGTACGCCGCGAGAATGCCGCGCTCTGTAGCTACCTGGAAAGGTAATGTATAAAAAAAAAGAAATTATTACACCATTTATTTAATACAACAACCTTCAACTAACAACTCAGATCGACGGTTGGAACTCTGTTTGCACTGCCCTGGTACCTGACCTGGTTCGGGCACAGTCTCAACTCGTACCGTTCGGTGGTACGACTGTACGACTACTTTCTCGCGTCCGACTTTTTACTACCGATCTATGTTACCTCCGCGATCGTGATTTATCGACAGAATGAAATCTTCCAGGAGGACTGTGATATGGCGTCGCTGCATTGTCTACTCTCGCAGGTACGTTTTAAAAGACAAATGTCTTTAAAGAAAACAACCAATGACATCCAACATCCCGCTAATTACAGTTACCTGAAGATCTCCCGTTTGAATATTTGCTAAAGAGTGCCGAAAACTTATACCGAAAATACCCTCCACGGGTAATCGAAAAGGATGTCGAAAACATGATCGCCAAAGAGTAAGATGCTACGTTAGTTCTTCCCCATGACCCTCATCTAATCCTGTCCATATGTTTTGTCATTTTCACAGAAAACAGCAACGACTCAACGAGGAACGCGAACGCGAATATCGAAAGCTTTACGGCAAAAAGCCACCTCCGATCTCGAACTCCATCATTGGTCGGTTTCTACCGCACCTGCAGCTCTCCCGGCGGTCGGTATTCGTTACGACCGCATTCTCCATACTGGTCGGGTTCTGTGCGTATTACTACCGGGCACACTACATACCGATGGCGGCGGTGAGATGAGTGGAGCTGTTCCGGCGACTTCCGTCGTCGCTTGTTGTGTGTGCCTCGTCGTACAGTTCGCTCGTAACGTTTGGGTCTGGACCCTGGCGATATACGGGTGGTGGTGGTGGTGGTGGTACTGGTAGTGGCGGTTCTGGTGGTGGCGACAGGGCCGCACAATAATTTGCTTTCTACAAACACCACACACGCACAGGGCACAATTAATGTGATGTATTATTTCGTATTTGTAACCTTTTTGAGTTTTTCCCTTCACCCGGTTTTTGTTAATCGGTATCGCCCTTTACGATTCGTCGTACGTTCCAGTCCATCACTAATCATCTTATTATTTTTGTAATGCGTTTTTATCTGCCTCTGTACATACTTGAGAAGATTGGTATTATCAAAAAGAACGTGTCTGAAGATCGGTTGGCTTGGCAATTAGCTCGAGTTTCGATAGGAATTCTAGCAGTAAGGTGAAAGTTGAACGTAAGAGACTTTTTTTATCATCGAATAGTTTTTAATATGTCATCTTTTTTTGTTGTGCGATATTATTTTTGTATCATCGAGGTTTATGAATAAAATTATTGCAATTGCTTACCCGCAATGTAGCGTTCATATGTTAAATACCAAAAATAACTCGGTCACGAAAGTTAACAGTCCACTGTGCGTCATCAAATTAACTGACAGCTCTTCGGGGCCGGCTGTCAAAGGAGCTGTTTGTTTACAAATCGTCAAAACGCTAATTGCGAGCGTTGTTTCACCGTCGATCCGTGATTTTAGTGCGTCTTTTCCCGTCCCGTTCGATCCGGTATTTTACGTACAAACGCCATAAATTGGTTGACCTTGCGGTCGTCGGTATAATTCCATCCGAAACCTAACAGTATCAAAAGTGTGTGATACGGTTTGATTGTTTTCTGTGTGTGGAGTCAAACGATCAACCAAACCCATCAGCTGCCGGCTTGGCTGCATCTAGTGTGCGCTTGCTGAAAAGCAGAAGACGGCAATTAACTTCCTCAGGTTAGTTTATGACGCTTTATTGTTCTTATTTAACATTCTATTCATTCACAGTATTTACAATTCAATAACAGTATCCTTAAGCCTACCAAAAAGTGCGTTCATTGTGGATGATAAATTGCGTATTCGGTTCTGTTCGGTGTGCTGTAGTTCTTCTACTGTTGCTCTGATTTGGGAGATGGCGTACAACTACACTCGGACGGAGGTGTATTCCCCTAACGAGTTCGAACCTTAAATACGATGTGAATTGATTGCTGCACAATTTTTCGCTCATTTACCGGTAACTCGAATACAGTGTTCTAAATTATTGCCCTGCACTTCCTCCCCGGGTGAGGTGAGGAACCACAAGACATACACAGCAGGAAAACATACAATAGTTATACCATCTAACATCTTCACAGCGCGCTTCACACTGGGACGCGGAACACTCCTCCTTAAGCCACCTTTCGCCCCATGCATACTGCAGAAGCCTAGACCTGTGCTGTGTTGCTACAGTAGAATAATTATCCCATTATCATTAAAATAGAATACATCACTGCTTAACGTTTAATGTGTTGTCGCTGTCACGCGGAGTTTTATGCTTAAAACCGAATCGCAAAGTCGGTGAACGCCAGCCGCGAACAGGTGCCCCAGTTGGTGAATTCTGCCTTTTCGATTTTGCATCCAGGCGAACCGGTTTTCGATAGCCAATCGACCCTGCAAGAGAGACAAGATATTAATGTAAATATTATTTTATATATTGCTTGCGATTTCGTTTAGAATTGCGTAACTATTATGCAAAAGGAGCGTTAAAAAATCGATTTCGTAATTCAGATGACATATTCTTCAACGTTCTTTAGTCTGAAGTTGCACAACTAACATCTCCAATGTTCGATTTATATGTTTTATATTGAAGAAATGTTCTATCTTTATTCTTGGGTTTTTCTTAAAAACAATATTACTAACATATTTTACTGTTAACACGTTCGTTTAGGATCCTTTCGATGAGACGTTGTGTTAAACACAGAAATAATTTTTTCGTATCGTAATTAGGTCAAACGCATCATAAAACATTGCTATGCCAAGGTTACCATTTCTTTGAATTTCTCTGAAATTCTCTATTTACAATCATTCGATTGTGCTTCTTTTAGCTCTGTTCTTGCGAGGATGATAGCAACAAGCATCACATGATCGTATAGAAACGAAAACAAAAATTTTTTTCATCACACGCGAGAAGCACCACAAGCCCGGTAAATTTATTGGGCAATATTCGATGCTAGCTCTTATTTTCTTTTCAATTTTCCACAGCCAACGGTCCGTCGAGATCATTTGCAATCCTGCCGCAACCGTTCGTGAGGCGATAAAAAGGGCATGAACAGCGGAATGAGATAAACATTGCGATTGTCGTCGCACAGACGGACCGAAATCTCATGTCTCCGCTGCGTCCCCAAAAGTGTCACTGTACGCTAACGCGGTTGTGGTACACACGGGTGGCGTTTCGTCTTGTCGATCCGCCTGTTGAGTGGTCGCCAAAAAGATGTTTGTGACTGTCGTCGCCGCTGGCACCGACCAAACCACCACCGCACAAGTTTTGCTTATTATGATTGGTTATTTTTAGCGAAAAAATCAGTCATGGTGGCGGAGTTCGGTGGATCTGTGTCCTTCCTTTCTAGCTTGGACTGTATGCAGTTGGTGCCAGAAAATCGTTTCACTACAGCAGACACAATATTGCGGACCATTTCACTTTCACTACTCAACTACTGCGTGTTTTTGGCGCTTTTTTCCCATTTTTCTGATCCTGCTCTAGGTCAGTCTAGGTTCGGATTTCCGGCACACTTGTAATGAAGTGTAATTAACGCTTCCTGCAGCCTTCCTACAACCTTCACCTAGATACACGGTGCGAAAACGCCGAGAGCCCTATTGTTTTCGTATATTTTCATGGTTAAGGCTTACTTACATCTTACCGACGTCACCCTTGGCGCCCTGCATCTTGCCCATGATGGTGCCCTGCTTGGAGTTTTTCACCCATCCTTTGATCTCGAGCGCTAGACAGTTGTCCCGGCAGAACTTGGTGAAGCCACAACCTGGAAGGGTAAAGGAAACCAATAATAACTATGAGATGCGGACATTGATCGTTTTAAGATCGTCGTGATTGACACGTGCAGGTTCAAGGAGCCTCATTTGCTAAAGCCACGAGCCGTTGCACGAGACAAGAGGGGCAAAAATCGTCCACCACCAGCATCAGCATCGCCTCGAGTAAGCTCCGGACGAGCCGGATGGCCATAAATAACGCGCGCTCTTTCGCTCGACACAATGCGGCGTCCAAACACAATTAACTAATCGGATACAACACGAGATGAACCAGCGAGAACCGATGCTTGGTGGTGGTGAGGGCGTCGATTCGATGCTAAAAATATGCAACCAACCAGCCCGGTACGGTTTTGCTTTCTTTTTCTTTTGGTACTCTCGAGCCTGGCTTCGAAGCCGTGGTGATCGTATTGTGCACGCTTCGATTCGGAAGCCATTTGATTGGGTTTAGTATGGGTCATCGAATGCAAATGTGTTCCGAATGATTGAAAGTCGACTTTAAGCTGCATGTGAGCGGAATGTTCTAGAAAAGGCGACCAAACTCGGTCAAAGCGTTAATTATTAGTACGGAAAGGGCGAGAGTGCGATTCGGCTTCTGTTAGGTTGCTATGTTACGCTATTGGCGTGTTACATCAAAGTGTTCCTATGGTTACTTCCAGTAGCCAAAAAATGCGGCGCAATACGCATAAAAATAGCATGGTCTCGGGCGTACTCCACGGATCAAACCATGTCAATAAGTGACATGTTTTGTGATTGTCAGCGTGCACCAGCGTACTAGCACGAACCGTCAACCCATGTTGACAGACAATTGACCGGCAGAATAGTAAACGTAAACAGCTGACAGAAATAGGACGGGGTGATATTATTAGAGAGTAAGGTATTTTTTTAACTGCAAAGAATTTACAAACGAATGGAAAAGCAAAGTTAAGGACTTATCGCACGTTTAACGTTACTTGTAAAATATTGATTATTTTGGGGCTATAACAAATTATTCTCAAATGCTTAGTAGAACTGATTTAAAGGCATATATGATTCAACTTGAAGTGGGGAGTGATTTTTAATGTACAATAAGTTTGGATTAACTTATTTCATCAGTTATTTACAAAGTTCAGTTTAACATATTTACAAAATTTTCCCATTTTTATACTCGTTTGATTGCTTCTGTCCGTACTCAACAAGATTTCGATATTGATTTCAAAGGATCATGAAGAAATGTACTTCCTGTATTTGTATTTTTTTTCTATAAACCCACGAGTCATAGAACAAATTTTTGAAATTCTATGAAAAGAATTAATTAAAAATGAATATGAGTTGTAAGTTTCAATATTTACAATCCCTATCCAAATATATTTTGAAATATAGTGCTTCCAATAGTAATGACTAGAAGAAATCTTCAAACACAAATAATGTATTATCAATACATCAACACAGTGGAAATTTCACAAATATTTTACTCAATGTTTGTAGTTCATGCTTGGAAGGATGAGCTGCTGACCTACATTGCACTTAAACGTCACTTAAAGAAGTCCTTTTATAGCATAACATGCATTCCCGCCCAACACACACACACACACACACCTTGCACCTGGCCGAAGATTTCAAAGTCACACTGCACCAGCACATGATCCTGTAGATCCTGGACGCCCATGATGATGGTTTCTGTTTCTGTTTCTGTTGCTACTGCAAGTCTCGGTACGGACACACGGTTGGGTAACTTCGCGGGTTTTGTTTGCTTGTGTTTCACTGGCACAGATCCGATTCAGATCAGATCACAAGTACTAGAAGCGATATCCTCCTTTCGCAAGGTCAGACGATGCCACACTAGAGATAGAACACTCGCTAGCGGAAGCTAGTTCCGATTTGCCGGTTTCCGTTCCGTTGGGCAACTCACTGCTTACTGACGGCGGTCGCGTACGAGGATTGCTCATTTAGACTATAGCAAACCAATGGGTTTCGTGCCCGCCGTCCGCCGTCCCGCTACAACCCACCGGTACCACCTTGAGAATTGAGCTCTTTTTGGTTCATCCCATGCTTCTTGTGTATGTGCCCGCTTTAACCAGCTTCCGATAGCGGTTCGCCGCCCGTCGGATGGGATGTTAGTGCGATTGCGCCGAAGGCTCTCCCGTCGGCTTCGTCGGGTTTTCGGACCGTCTTATGTTTTGTTTTATTTTGTGATTCGATCGATTTACCCGTGGGACGAAAATATCCACTTGCGATCGTCTTCGGCACTACGGTTCGGTTGTTATCATACCAATACATACATACACGCACACAAATATACAGAGACGAGCCGCGGGATGTGCCGTTGCGAGTGGAAATGGATGTTTTGTTATGGCGTTTTAGTTCTTTTTACAATGTCACTGTGTGCTTCTCTGTTGCTCGCTTGCGTGCTGTGTTTGCACTCTGCCGCAGCGCAGACGGAGACAGCTGACGAGTTAAGGAGTAGGCTATGAGACGAAGGTATAGAAAGCACTTGAAAATCCATTTTTATGTCAAACCGTGGTAGTTTCTAGAGGGCAGCCAACCAGCGGGATGGCATCGCGAGATGCCAGCTGATTGGAATGCGAACGATTGCGTTGTGATACAACACATAAACATAAAATAAGAACAATTTCTAAAATCATATTAATAACAAGAAAGATTTATATTAAAAATATCAGATGCTTTTATACATAATTCTCACAAACCGCTTTTGCAAAAGCGATGAATTTATACACTTGTCCCTTAATTCGTAATTCGTAGCTCAACACTTGCGCAAGTACGTCTAGCACTACTCACGAATGTGTGATGTGTGGTTGCAATAGTGTTAATTAAAATCGCACAATAAAAAGTCGATGGAGGTGCCTGGTGCTTTAGCGTCAGTTTAATGGAGGCGCATGGTCGGTTGAGACATTTGTTCACGATTTAATCCAAGCGCAGCTACTGCTGGTCGGTGAACTGGAACAATCATCATAAAACACTACCGATACGTTCCGTATGCGATAGTTTGTGCTACAATAGCTTGCATGTAAGTGTGAAAAAAACCTTTTTTTTTCTTTTGTATGAAACATCAATTAAATATTTTTTATGTATTCGATGGGAAAATCCCACATTTTACGACGAAAACCCCTCTCATAGCGGTGCACAGTGTGCTTGTGTAAGTGCAAACAATTATTCGCTTCGAAAAACATCACGTTTCAGTGAGCTTGTGTGCTAAAATCGAGTCAACATTATTATAAATACATTTCGCGTGTGGGTGATTTGCATTCCATTGATTGTGTTCGTGTATTATCAAAATTATAAACTAAAATTTTATCGGTCAATGTGAATGTGTGCAGTACGTGAAATTTATTCGGTGTCCTTTATTTACACGTTTGCCCGATTGTTTTTTTTTGTTTTGCGCCGACATGTAATTGAAGTTCAACGAACGGAAACTAATGTCTCTTGGCACGAATGTGCATTGCGCATCGGGCACAGCATGCTTTTCCCCAAAGATTGATGTTATTGGTACAATAAATTTGCTCACGATTGTTAACATTGCAGTAGTTTATTTTAATG
>JXWZ01001845.1:0-15470 GCA_000956215.1 Anopheles farauti No. 4 | reverse complement strand
AAAAAAAACAGGCAAAACATTGTGATTGGAGACAAAACATTCCCTAAAACGTAATTAAGTGGCAAAGTGACCTGAAGGTAAAAATGAAAATAACCAGCTCCGTTATTCACCAGAACTTTTTCTGGACTTACAAACCAACATCTTGCTTTCAATTTTAAATCGTGTATCCAATTAAAGAGACATTAATCGAGTGTATTACTTGGTATGCTGCACATAAATATGCTTAGCACATAAAACTGCACATAAATATGCGTAGATAACCTCAAAATTTATTAAACAGATATTTAATATGTTTTCTAAATAATTAAGAATATACCCTGAAAAATAACATTAAATTAATTAGTGTAATTGTGTATTAGACAACGTGCAAAACAATTCAGACTTCCGGAAGATCTTCAAAAATCATTATTTTGTACACCTATACTAATTTTATAAACAATAACTTCTCGCACATTACGAAAGCTTACGTTGGTAACATTACTTTGTCATACGCTTTATTCCACTGGAGCCTTCTTTCAAACCCCATCCTCGAATCACAATTAATTTGTTGTGTTGTTTGTTCCAATTCCCATCACCTACTAACCACGGAGAAGAGTAATGGTTACAATCTTGGCAGTACTCGTAATCCAACCGCCCGGGCTTTCCTTACCGTTGCCCATTATCGTTCTCTTCCACTTGCGCCGTGCGGCTTGTGGTTGACCGGGGCACGAGTTGTACAGGAAAATTCTGGCATTGGCCGTGCCGCATGGAAACAATTCAACCTCATTGCATTCGTTTTACATTTCATTTGTTAAAATAACTGGGCGGGATTTGCTCGATGAAGAATGCGTTGTTTATTATTATCAAAACCAAGCTCAGCTAAGCCCCGGCTCATCTGTTTCTGTCGTTCGCAGGCGATGCGCGCGGTTCCTTGTACGACTTTTTCGCTTCCCAAATATGGAACGGAAGTTGAACAAAACTGACCGAACGGCGGTGAGCGCGTGTGGCCATTGCCGTGGGGCCAAATTTCCGTCCGGCCACCGAATGGCCCCATCCCAAAGGTCTGAAACGACTGATATAAAACGCAGAAGACTCTATTTGCAAGGATTATGATCATGAATATACAGCTTACTTATGGTGCTTCACTCGAGTCCGTCTCGAGTGCTTTTATTGCCGTTCGAGAAAACGACACGGTTTCGGGAAGGAAAACCGGGCTGGCCAGAAAGTTAGAGCTGCGAGTTCCCTGCCTTTCCCGTCTTGCCATCCATGGCGGCATGGCAGTGCGGAAGTCGAAAAGTAATACCGGCCAGTCCCCAAAACGTTGGTTTCGTTATGTGGACAGCAGTGGAACTTAAATACAAATTAGACGAACCGGGTCCCCTACCTTCAGCAACCCGAACGGTGCTAATAAATTGTGTGGGAAAGTGGCGATGACAGCAGTGAAATTTTCACACCGCCCCATAACGCATCACTGCGGCCCGGCAGGGACCGTGAGCGCCATGAATCCTTTTCTTCACGCTTGCTTGGTAACCTTGCCCGCAGGACGTAAAGTGGTGCCAGGCGGAAACGCTGTTTAATTTGTTTCGGTAAAGGCTGAGTGCATGATCAGAAAAACCACCCGATGGTGGCGACTTACACCAGACGGATATTTGTATTGCGACCACCGCACCATTTCCCATTAGTGTCTCAGATTATACCTCATCTCGCTTTTGGTTGACCTTATCAACCACAACTGGATTGGTAATTGCGGCTAGTTGGAATATGACGGATTTATTTTACAATAAACTAGAATCTTTTGTCAGACAGTGTACAAATGCCTTTCAATAATTCCTTATCAAATTCAATTATATGCAAGTTTGTCGAACGGTTTGAGACAGAGTTTAAAGTCTTTTTTGTAAGACTGAAAATAAGCATGGAAAAAATAATCATTCTGCAGAACAGTATTTAAATTAAACATTGTTTTTGTTTTTTTTTTACTACCGAGCATACATATAAACATACGTTTGTATCTTTGACGCCAATGACATGCTTTGAACAATGCTCCAATGTTTTTCGTACATAAAAATAAACCAATTACTATGCAAAACTGACAATAAACACGAACGATACACTTCAAACGAACTGATTATGCATCAATTTTGCATTGATTTAATTATTCGTCCGCGATAATCGCTTGCACCAGCAACGAACTTTATCTGCAGTTTCAAAGTTTATCGTGTCTGTCGGTACGTATGGTGGTGGTTTAACAAAATGATGCTAATTTCATTATGTGTCGCATACAAGTTCGTTAGTTGGTTTTTCTCTATTCACGCTTAGAACACTCATGTCTTGCTTCAAATTCAGACATGTTCACGCAACACACACACGTACACATATCTCGCACTGACGCGGATTGTGAATGTTAGTCAAAACTATATCAATCTGTCCAGTGAAGGTTGATGATCTATCTCCATTCTTGCAGACAGTGGGATGTTTAGAGAGAGATTGAAGATGAGAGCGAGGGAAGAAATCTGTATGGCAAATTCCATTACTACTGCATTCCAAATCACATCATTAGTTCATGCAATCTGCTTTCTCGGTACTCGAAGCAAACGTCATGTGAGACCAACCATAAGGACGACAAATACGACACGTACAAAAGGCATCGTCTTACGTCGTCTATCATTGCGTGTCAGAAAAGGGTTTTGCGAGTGGATGAACTAATTCCATGGTCTAAGTTGATTGTGAGAATTTTAATTGCGTCGAGGCAGAAATTCATTTCATTAGCATTGTCATATCCATATCATAAACAGAACTTTGACCAACGCAGGGCAATAAAAAAATCGTGTAAAAAGCGGTTAGATAGATGCAGATGGTATTGTACTATCTCTTTTGTACAATTGGATGATTTGGATGATTGAAAGATATTTCTTAGGTTATTTTATCAAATCTCAACGACACTATGATTTGCTATAGAATTAAAGTATAATATCATATAAGCATATAAAGCATCATATGTAAACGAGATGGCATTTGATTCATCAATTACTTTTATATGTGTATAAAAAATGGCCTAGTAACGTAGCACAATTCGCTTGAAATGTTACTATATTTGTTCTCACCCGAAACGATTTTTTTTTCTCACCTCTCTATAAGCAATCTATAAGCAATCGATTGCAATCCGTACCATTCATTAAATTTCAATCAAGTACTCACTGTAATACAGCCACAAGCAACCAGGCGTCTCCATTGCTAAAATAATAACGCCTGTAAACCGCATAGCTACGCGCACATCGCATTCCTGTCTCGATGCCCGCGGCGTCGGAGAGGCATTTGAAAGTTTTATAATTTTCAACGGTCCAATGAATCCGCAGCATGGTACAAAATACACACAACACCGCTAAATTTGTTAAACTTTTTGACATTAAAATAACAAAACCACCGGTGGTCGAATGATCGTTTCGTACCAGAGAATTCGATACAATTGCCGTCGAAACGGACCAACTTTTCCGTTCCGAAGTGCGGCCAAGCGAACCCGATGCAACGGTGCCAACTCGCCATTTCGTACTTTTTAATCAAGATCCTAGCGGTGAATAATGTTTATTCAAATGAATACCCTAAAAGCGAAGATAAAACAACTTATACAAGGCACACGAACCTCACCAGCCCGAACCACACCCGCACTTCCACCGATACGCTTGCCACAGACTTTTTCGGTAGTGCCGATTCGGGCCAGAAAGAGTCTATTCGTACGAAAATCGCACAAAAGCTTGGTGGAAGGCGCAGGCCAAAGCCATTTCGTGGCATGATGACGACGCTGACGACGGACTACACTCGTTGACACTCGCACGCTTCTCCCTCTCCCAGCACGGCAGTCCCCATCCGGTACACCGAGCGCCATCTTCATCAACATAATGCGCCATTATGCTGGGACCACAGTTCTGCTGTTGCTTGGACAAACTTAACAGAAAAAGGTCGTCGGCCAGTCTGCTGTGTGGATTCCGTTTCCGGTCGCGTTTGCAAGCTGGTCAAAGTTTTTCTATTATCCCGGAAGCTGGATAAGCACAATTTGAACAACATGATTTTCGAGCCGCTACCATTTGTTTCCCCTCGCCAGCATGCCAGCGCATCACACGCATTCACTGTGCCGGCTTTCCCACGCAGCTCGTGGGAGAGAGGTGGAGGAGATGACGGTTTTGAAAGCAGGTCAATTGAAAAAGAGGCTCACAAATATGATATACAACGATTTTCAGTCTCACCATGCAATCTGTCACACGTTCATCTATGTAGGCTGTTTATTGCCTACATCAAAAATAATATAAAAAATACCAATTAAACAGTATATTCTATTGTTTTCTGTTTATTATTCGTAACTCCCCTATATTTGAGTTACGAATAATAAACACAAAACAATAGAATGTACTTTTTAATTGGAAAATTGTTTGTTATACAACAGTACAACCGTATTTTGTTATACAACAGTACAACAATAAGTTATAGTACAACAATAAGAGAATATCGCAGAATACAAATTGAGACCATAATTACTATCGCCTTCTACAAAAATGGAGAAATGGTGTGTGTATATAAAGCAGTGTTAGAATATCAAATTAATTTCAAACAAATTTTTTGTGAAACAAATTTATTGTTTCACAATAAATAATATTGTAATGTAATCATGAGAACTCATTTTTAATCATATAATAATTGCACATTGAATAACTTTATCACCATCGAATGAAATGAAATTTCTATTCATAACAGGAATACTGTAAACGAACATCCTCTTCACGATCCAGGGAATTAGATTGCTCATCTTTCACATCGCCCCGCCGGACACACTACAGTATAATGAATTATATTCATCGTGACTGAGCCAGTGGTTAAATCAGACACTCAAACCATAAGCAGTGTATGGCTGCAAACATGCATTCTGCAGCAAAACCCGCAAAACGATTTGCAATAACTACGTCGACAGTAACGCTTTCTTGCCAACCGGCTACTGGTACAATTGGAAACGAAAGCGCGCAGTGCAAATTACCACTGGTCGTTACCAAAACTTTTGACAGCTTTCATCTAGCAGGATGAAGGATTTTAGTCATGGCCGGACAAGCAAATTTGCTTGCGCACGGAACCCACCCGAAACGGCCCGAATAGTAATCGTCGGCAAAAATTGTTCATCCTTCTGAAACTTTTTGAGCCATACAATGGGACTACGGAAAAGCATCCGCACGCCAGCTACTGCTACAATTTGAATGGCAGTGAGTATGGATTACATATGTGGTCTCATAATAAATTAAATTGCTTGCGTCCCTGTCATTGTTCTAGCACACATGAGCGCACAGGGAAATTTATTAACGAAAGCGAATTCCTCAACCGGGAACCATAATTTCTTATTATTTTAATACGTAAATGTCAAGCATCTCGATTTTTAAGGAAATAAGTAACGACTCAAGTGTGGAAGTTTGCAAAGAAAAACCATACTTTCGAAAGATTACACGTTACAAGGCTCACGCTCTTTACAAATTCCGCGTTTTGCTGCGGGTAAAACCTTTCACCAGTGGCATTCGCGCTGCACTCATAATTGAATAAGTTTTTCAATACCATATCGAAAAGAATAAACATAAATTGCAAAACTTGCAACGTGTTCCAACGCAGATCTAGCGATGATGCATCTCTACGAACCATAAACCACAGAGCTCATGGCTCAGCGCTTAGTGCGTAACCGTATGGTATGCCTTGCACAGAACATATGCCCTCGAGGAGGGTTTCTTGTCTATCGTTCCTTGTGTGTCGAATTATTATTCCCATTGACGGAAATGCTTTGATATAACTTTTACAATAAATCCTCGAACATCAAACATAATTTCTGACGGTACGGTAAGCCAATTGCCTAAGCGGTAAACCAAATGGGGCAGCGGGACCATACGTTTACCGCTGTTGTACGGGATGCAAACATGTTTTACTGCAACGTTGTAGCAGCCAGCAACACATTTGTAATAAAATAAAGATACTTCTCGCAAGTTGTTTTGTACACATTACAACATTAATCTTAAATTTATATATATTCTATTAAATTAAGCATTCGTAAATTCTAATTTAATTTGATGTTATTATTTGTTTTTCTTGGCCCGGCCGTATTAACCTCTGTTGGGGATGTTTGTTTAAATGTTTGTGAAGCAATGTTTTGGTTTGTGGTTGTTGTTACTATTGTTCATATGAATATGCTGTTTTTTGTATGAAGTTGTGTAAAGTTTTTAAATTACCGTGTATCAACTAGAGCTAGCAGATCACGAACTAGAACAAGTGGTGTCTTATTCAGGGACGTTACGGATAAGAAGAGTTGAGACCGAGCGTCTTAGTACGGCCGACATAACCACAACAGGTGGTCCGAAGTACTAAGTAGCAAAAAGGGAAGTACTAGACCTTCAGTGGAAGCTATCTTTTCCACCAACGCGTCCTAAGCTGCGGATAATGCTACTGGTTGTATGCTACAGTTGTATTTTAAGCTACGTGTTATAATAAGTTTATTTAACTAATTTATCTTCAAAGTTATTTCTTTATTCGAAATTAACAAAAGAATTCCATGTAATTTGAGTGATATTTTATTAGCCAATTTGGATCTCCAGCCAGGCTAGACAAAACTAATCAAATATTGTGATTGCAATGAAAATAAACTGTAGTGTTGTTAAATATGTTATTCAAAAGCTCTGCTGCTTGAGTCATCAAAAACAACAATGGTGTCCGAACATTATGATAATACCTTCTGATAAAGCACTCCATTTGACATAGGTATGCTCCAATCACATTCCAGTACTGTCTTTTGCGAATAACACAGGTACAACCAGCTGCATCGCAGGGGCTTAGATGCAGCTGGCTAGATTCACTACTTATCTCTCTGTTAAGAATTCAATCCAGGGACTCTAAACTGGCAGCTGTCAAGCGCGTTGACGAAAATAGGAAGTGAAAAAAGAGTGTCGGAATTGGATAGATAGCGAATCACGAGAACACGTACTACAAGGGTTTCGTCACATATTTGAGAAAGAAACACTCTCGTTGAACATTGGTTTGTACTTCAAAAATATTGTTATATGAAATACCAATCATTTAACAACGCTATTATATGTTTGAGAATGTTCATTACCTGTCACTCGAGATGAATGATATAATGAACTTCTAAACCATTATGGATTCTCTAAGAAATCTATATAATACTTTAGGTTCTAATTTCCATTCTAACATGAATAAAACAGCTCAGAGTACGATATGGTAAATTTCGCGTAGCCGTTATCAATTACGCACTAAAATACAAACTGTCTCGATCCCTTGCGAAGCGCCGTAAACCAGTACAACTGCAGACAGAGTGTGCACGAACAATTCTTTTCACCACAACGCATCGCTGTGAGCAATGATTTAATTTACATAATTACTGATTTAACCCGTTATCGATGGCATGCTGTTTGCGTTGTAATTAAGGTTATAAGTCACCCAAACGTACACTCTCGCATGCACATCTGAAAGCCGTCCGTCATTATTTCGCACCGAGATGGTGCGGTGTTGTATGGTGTCAATTTAAATTTTGGGCTTTGATTAATTAGTGTTTCGTGTGATATTTCGCGTAACGTGTCGCTATGCGAACGAACTGCCTCCGCCGGACCCTATCCATATCACGTGCATACCCCGTGCAACATCTACGCGACCCGCGCAGGAATGTATTTTTGGCGAAAGATAAATTGATTTTACTGATTGAACAATGGCCACAATTTTCGATACTGTGAGCCACCTAGCATGGACGTGTTCTCCCCCACCGCACAAATGAATACGCCGCGACCGAGCGGCGGAGAAACGGAACGGGGAATGTTTTATGAAAATAGCGCAAACGTTTCAGAACATCAAAGCTCATCGCACATTCTCGCTCATCGCGTGCTGATGAGTATCCTAAAATCAATTAAAAGTTCCGCAATCAGCACCCTTTGAAATGGAATTCCATCGAATTATGAGGATTTATTTCCGACCCATCGAATCCAAAGTCACGCATTCGCAGAATGCGATAAAAAGCTGAGAATGTTTGCGAGAGAATGGATACACATTTAAAAATAAAAAATGCAACACCAACAACGTTTTCTGTACAATTCATGACTTTTGCATTTGCTTTGAAATTTCGCCCGCTGCTGAGTGCGCATGCTCCCGTTTGTCGGACGGTCGAAGATTTGACACTCTTAATAGCATCTAGCAAACAAACGGAGAGTGCACAAGTCTTACAACGTATCCAGCTTCCAGCAGCTTTCTTCTAGAAATAAACCGTAAGTATCGAACAGAATGACCCGTAAATACGTGAAAAGTATCTAAAAAATTGTGATCTGCCTACGGGGAACTGATTTGGATGCCATAAAGCTAACCGGACGTGTGAGTGAATGTTAACAACGTTTCCTGAGCGCTACAAGCAAACAAGAATGGAAAGTGAATACGTGGTTGTTGATTACACATCTTGAGATAATTCCTACACTACGATGAAAACAACAATGTTTCCGTTTTAAACAAAAATCAACTTTCTCATTCGTCGATGTAAGAAAAGAACATCAGGATGTATTGCCTGTTCAGTATCGTTTTGTGCCATTGGCACACCGACGTAAACATTGAGCAAAGACACAATGCAGCAGGTCAAATTCTTCAACAAAGTTTTAATTATTTAAAATTTATATTTTTAAAGAATCATCGTATAAATATAAAAGTTCATCATCTAGCTACAAAATGTGAACACAATTTTGTTATTACTATAACAATTGTGACCAAAAGTACAATTAAAAAAGATACAAAAGTAAATAATTAATAAGATATGTAGCCATTTTTGGTCAGTTATGTGTATTTTTTTAAACAAATTGCATTTTCACTGGAAAGATACATTTTTACTTGAGATCGATGTTGTAGAATTTGTTGTTTATTTTTCTAGTTTAAATCAATCTTAAAACCACACATGTTTCATATTGCCCTTTTGTCGATTATTTTCAAGACAGCCATCATACATTTCATAGAATCATTGAAGAGATATCTTTTACTAGTAAAAATTTACTATTATTTTTTTGCCACCATATTGAAATTTTGCTAATCTCATAAAATCTGACTAACAGTTGCCGATTTCTTTACTAATAGATACAAAATTATTAACAAGCAATTTCAAATTATGGTTGAAAATCCATATAATTTACATGTACGTAGTTTTGGGAAAAATATTTTAAAACAATATCAACATCGTTTCACCTAACTGAAATAGTTTTATTTCCGTACTACTATATTTTGTCATCTTTATTATTGCCGCCTTCATGTTCCTTTCGGAAAGCTCTATACACTTACCGCCTCGTTTCCATTTTAATTTTACGATTACCGCAACGTAGTAAAACCCAAACATGATATCGCAAAGATGCTTTCTCTTTTTCTCTGCGTTTGTCCCGTTGGAATGCAGCGAAGATTCCTATCAAACCAAGCAATGCCACTATCGCGCAAAACGGCACATAATCCTTGGCCAATCACGAAAACATTTTTAAAACCACAGCTATCCATTAGGCCCAAGTGTGTATATGTTTTCCTGTGCACACAACTGTCGCAAGGAAGCCAGCACGGCACGACCCCTGTGGTCCAGATCGGTGGCCCATGTGGCATCTCGCATAAAAGTACCCCTATTTATGCCTCCAAAAACGACACCAATAGCTTATGCGATACGACGGATCCGTTCCAACCGCATCGAAATCCGTTCGTGCTCGTGCTTCACTTGCATTCTTTCATAATACTATCGCAATGAACTGGATTGTAAAATTTGTCAACCCCTTTCTCGCAAAGCCATCCGGGATCCGCATATAAGCCGATTACCGAGCGACGATAAACACCCAATCATCGTTCTATGGGTCGCCGCGACCGTAGCCAACCTCACGCCAAATACCCGGTTATTCCTTCTACCTCGAGAGGTCAGGCGTCAGACGCTATGTTCACTGTTGCCGGCGTCTTGGCGAACGGTCTTAAGCCGATCTGATACCATATCTGTCCGTTAGCCGAAATCGGATGTTCTTGCTTCAATCAACTGGAAAAATAATCTTGCGCATTTTGCATCGTTTGTTTTGTTTCTGTGTACGTTTTTTTTTTACTACGCTTTGTTTCATACTTTCCGATTGCAATCTCTATGGTTCCGGAATTTGACGCGGCTCTATCTGACCAGGTGCACAGTTTCGTGCGAAGTGAAATGATGCTTCTGGCAACGAATTTATTATACTTTTCAATCACCATCGGTGTCGGTAAGTCGCAAAGTTCTTTTAGCAGAATAAATGTTAGCTACATTATTACCTAAGGATTGAAATAATCATTCATTAAATGCTTAAATTTTTGTTATTGTTTTGGGTTTATTATCATATTCAAGGAATGATTAAAATTTTAATTTTCAAAAATAATGTGAGAAAATTGCATTTAATGCTTGCTTAGTCAATATTTCAAAAAGCAATATTTTATTTTATAACTAGCATTTGCGCCTAGAACGACATTCCAACGCGAGGTCGTTCAACCAAAATTTCATTTGACGTTATGCTATATCAAATTTAAAAATTATAATTTTGCTAATAACTTTTCAATATAATTTTTAATGTTGAAATATGATGTACATAAGCAATAAGGCCAGGCCGTAACTTCTGTAAATAAATAAATATGACTTATAAAACTACAACAAATTTTAACATCCCATCATTTTGTAGAAATGGATTAATATTGCACATCTTTGAAACGCATCTAGAAAGACATCGCACTAATTTATTAATGCATGAATTAAAGTACTTTTGGTTTTATTCATCAAAATTTTTATCAAGTAGTATCGATTTCTACTTTACTTATGATTCGAATGAATAAAGTGCAATAGTTTTTAAAGTGCGTTTGGAGTAGTTAGTTGAGTCAGTAACCCGATTGTTATTCAATCAAAAGTGTATGCCAATCAATTAAGTCATGTACACACAACCTCAACCTAATCTCCGGCTCCAATCATAATATAAATCTCAAACTCATGCAAAACAAACGCCATCGTTCTATGTTCAGCCTCATAGATACGGTTTCAAGTGCAGTCAGTCGCTCCACAAACAGAAACCCTCAGACCTGGAGAAAGAATCATTTGATTAAAAGTGATATTGATCCACACACTTCAACATTGGTTGCAGATTTATCGTTGAATACGGCTTGACCGGTATCGGTCATTGTCAGAAAATGCGTTTTCGTCTACGATTTCGTCAATATGTTGATTAGCAGTGCCTTCGTAAATCAAATATTTCTTAACGGACCAATCGAAACAAATAAAACGACAAACAACGCTGAATTCAGTCCAATATGGATTTCTGTTTCGGTAAATAAAAACGCCAAATTACGCAATAGTAATGCCAAGCATCGAAAGCTACAAGATTTATGGCGTTCGTTGACGCTTTGGCACGAGTGTTTTGTCTGATGTACACGGAATAATTTAACACAATTTGTGATATTAGTAACAGCCAGCAAATGCAGTACGCACAACCGCTGACCCAAGGTCAACGGTCAATGCGATTCAAACAAACCCGAAAGCTAATTCCGACCACCATTAGCAACATTCATCTCCGATTGCGATGGCATTGATTTGCGATGTCGTGCTTTTAATTCCTAGCACTCCCTTTCGTCTCTGTCGATCACTGTACCGGCCGATTCGGCGAGGAATCCGTGCGTTTCTAGTTTAATTACTGTCAAATAAAACAACAGTAGGGCGTAATGCGATTTTATCGTCCGTGGAAAGGAAGCAATTTTTCACGATCGTGAATCTGCCACAATTGAATGTAAACAGTGAAATGACCCTTGTGGTAAAAAAAAAATCGAACCGGACCGTGCGTCGGCAAAAGGAGAATGAAATAGCACAACACACGAGCACTCTGATTGAACCATAAATTACAATTTGTAGCATTAACTCTATCCATTCCGCAATGCCATTGCTTGCACGTGCGATTCTCTTTCCACGATATGTGATTGTTTCTTTTGCCTTTTTTGTCTAACAAGGGAATTCATCGTTTAAAGTATATAGATCTGTTCGGATCGCGACTTTCCAGAGTAATTCAATTCAACAATGCTAATGGCTGTATCACAGTGTCAGATCGTTCGAATTTTTAAGCACTTAAAGTGTTAAAGTTATGATTATGAAAACTATTGTTAGTTGGCCATCCGACAAGGTTTTGGCACTTGCATCAATGTGTCACACAAAAATTGAAGATAAGGAATTAACATCAATTATTACAAATTAAACATTTTCATTAATTTATTTTCCCACAAATTAATGTATCGCAATTCGTGATTGAGTGATTTTTTTTTAATTATTGAGTTTCCGTATGTAATTTACAAAAATTTTAAATACAGTTTCATCACAAAGGTGTTTATTTTTATTGTTAAGTTTTTCATTTTTTTTTTTAGAAATCTCATTCACTTGGGTCGTTCATCAAATATAAATGATTTTAAACAATATACGTCAATTTATTTTGCACGACAAATGAAGGAATGTAACAGGGTTATCAACTCAAAATAAAAAATGATTAACATTTATTAATTATTTTAAAATCACATGAATACTACAAAATTTATTAATAAGCAAATATTTAAGTCGTCATTTTCGAGGCCATTAATGCGGGAAAAATAGCATGATCAATCTAAAGCCGAACGTAGGAGCACCAAACCAATCATCATCATACCAATTCATTTCTTTACCTATCTCTTCCATAATGAATTTCCTAAATGAATCTTCCATGAATTCCAATGAATCCTTCATCTTCCTAAATGAAAATTTGCCAATTTTTATATTATAATACAAATTGGATTAATTTACTTGTGGATTAAAAACATTCACTTCTTCTTAAAATGCTTTATGTCAATCGACGTTTAGATTTGTGTTTAGATCGATTTTTGTCCAAACGTTTCTTCCTGCGTGGGAAAAATTTTTGATACAGACCGATGTTCGTAAATTTATAAATTCATTAAGAAATTTTATCCTATAACTTGTACTTTTCACAGCTATTTCACAATATGCATGCACATACCCTCTTGCCTCTATTCCTCGTCAGAGAATAAAGCTACTTTATATACTTAAACTCAAACTATAGATTCAAATCATTGGACTAAATTGATTTAAAATTAATTGCACTAAAGATTTATTTCTGCACACTGACGGTGTATGGTTTTGTGTTGGAACTCATCCCAAGACATTGACACACCGCACGCTGGAGACGGTGAACGGAGATCTCCTTCTTAACACGTCTCATTCTCACTCGCATCATTCCTCTTGCTCTTTCTCTGTCTCTCTCGCTCTCTGCTCGCTGGTCATCGTTAACTTGTTCTGCATGCGGAATCGGATTCGCAAACTGGTGGTCCCGGGGTACGTACGTGTCCACATGTCTATCACGGGCCGGATTATCCCCGTTCCTGGCGGGTTAGTGTGCGGTCGATATGCGACGTCCGCCAATGCCGAGCCAGCGCAGCAGGTCTTCCGCATCACACCGAACGACATCGAGGCGGTGCAGGGCGACGAAGTGGTGTTGCGCTGCGAGATAGAACACCTAGCCGGACGCGTCCAGTGGACCAAGGATGGCTTTGCGTTGGGCTTCAGTAATGAAATCGTCGGTTATCCGAGGTTTTCCCTCAACCAGAACCACAGCGACGGGGTCTACAATCTACGAATCACCAATACGTCCTACGACGATGCGGCCCTTTACCAGTGCCAGGTTGGACCAGCCAAACACAACCATCCAATTAGGGCGCAGGCCAAACTAACCGTTGTCGGTAAGTACCGAGGAACTCCATTTCCGGGGACCTCCCGGAAAAGAGAGAGAAAGAGAGAGAGAGGCGGATATAGAACACGTTTAGAAAAGGACAAGCGTTGTTTGGCAGGAATTAAAGTGACAGTTTGATGAGCCAGAATAAATTTCAACGCAGCCCACATTCCAGCCGCTGGAAAGCAAATTAAACCCCAAAAACCCTGCGTTAGGTATCGGACGGTGAGCCCCGTGAGCCCAAGATGAAGCACAACCAGCCAGGGATAGAATTATAAGACAATTAGCAATTGATGCTATATCGAAGATGGTTAAAACCTCGAACTCGAAACTGTTGCCCACTAATTGACAGTTAATTAATCGATTCTAATTATTTTATGTATCTTACCTGAACCTGCAGACCACCACAGTTGATTATATTTGCTGGAGGGTTCATTATTAATGTAGTGTCAACTTATTTTACTCCTTTGTAAGATATAGTTATAACACATTTTAATACCATCATTGATTACGCGTGTTAGGTGAATAAACAAGTTTGTTCATGAATATTTACTATAGGTAGGATTATGATGCTATTTTTATGATACTATCTTCTAACGGCCCGTCATAGTTAATATTACTCTACTATCTCTCTCTCCTACTCGCAGCCACTACGAAGAACTTGCACGGAAAATATAATCGCAACTAAAGAGTAACGATACCAGGCAGATATTGACACACTGTACAACGGGCGTTGAATGAACAAGGCATCACAAGAAACAAACAACAGTTCGTTCAAAGGATTCCTACAGTTGCGCCGAAAATGAGTAATGGTAACTTTTTCTGCGAAACGGCAAACGGTCAAACTAGATGAAATACGAAACAGAGAAAAAAAAGCACCCAAGAAACGGTATACATGGTACATCACGTTTCATTGGAAAAGCAGCCCTTTATACTACTGAATGCCAGATGCGATGCCATTCGTCCTCTGTGTCACTTTATTTCACCAGTTAAATAGCGATTCGGCAACGGTACGGTGTACACGAATGTTGCGAATAATCACGTACCGATTACGTCACTGCGGACACGCTGATAATGAGACGACGAACGATAAACCGTAATGAAGCATACCGCATCGTGCTGCCTGATTAATGGCAGCGGCCATGATTAAAATGTAATACCACGGAACACCTGAATGGGTACGCGGAAAGAAAGAAGCAGATTAAAAAAAAAACGCACCCATTACATTCCGGCCAAGCAAGGACGCAAACGAAACACATATCACTTTTATTAATGTAGGTTATCAATAGGAGCAATAAAAATGCGTAACCCTTTAAAACAATGTTCTGATCTCCCGCATAAGGCCAATATCTTTCGGCCAAAGCCGACAATTTGCTCCTACACACACACACACATCGCCACACTGATCAAACATCGATAGTCCCCGTAATGCCGCGGCCCACTGGAAAAGATCTGAAATATTGCCAGCCCCAGCAGGAAGGGTCGCTGTTTTTTTTTTTTTGTTGTACGCGAACTCACAAAAAAGTGCCAATTAAACGAAGAGGAAAATAATTACCGGCATGCCAGTTATTTGAATTTCGAGCGTACGTTAATTTTCCTTGCTTTCGCTTTTAGCCGCTGCGGAAGTTTGGGTTGTGCGATTTTATTCGCGTTTTTCTCACCGCTGCTGTGTGGTGGGTTTATTTTTTCATTTTTTTTTATTCTCCACTTTTT
>JXWZ01001841.1:0-75348 GCA_000956215.1 Anopheles farauti No. 4 | reverse complement strand
TATATCCTACCATAATCAACTGGCTTGTAGCGTGTTTTGTTCATTTTCTTTTCTACACTCAGTTTGATTTCTGTAGCTGCCGTATGCCTGATAGGGTGGAGTTCCTAATGAAATCCGCTCGTCATTTGCAACGATTTGTGTCTTTTGACTTGTGACAGTGCAGACATGATAAATAAACACGATAATGACTGATACGGTTGGCAGTAGCGAGTAGGCATAGCAATGAATGGGACAGGTCAACTCCACTCTTCCCTTATCATCCAGGCCACCGCACTAGTAACATTAACACAACTAACGATATCGGACATTAATCAACCATCTGCAGCAACAGTGTGCGTATCGCTACATTCTATCAAGGGAGTGCCGCTCCGGCTTGCATATTAGTTTACGTCCGACTTTGGAGTAGTTCGTTAGGATTATTAGAAGTTTTTCGCCATGACGAAACCAGTGCTGTACACCGTTCGCCTGAGCCCACCCTGTCGCGCGGTGGAACTAACGGCTCGGGCACTGGGGCTTGAGTTTGAGCATAAGATTGTAAACCTGCTGGCGGGGGATCAGCTGAAGCCGGAGTTTCTGAAGGTAGTTGTCCACAGACGGGCGATTGGACGAGTAATGTTTATCGTTTCTCTTGCTGTACAGCTTAACCCGAGGCATACGATTCCGGTGCTGGACGATGACGGTACGGTCATCACGGAGAGTCATGCGATCATGATCTATTTGGTGCGGAAGTACGGCTCAGATGACGCCCTTTACCCCGCCGACCTGATCCAGCAGGCCCGTGTCAACGAGGCACTCCACTTCGAGTCGGGAGTGCTGTTTGCGCGGTTGCGATTCATTACCGTGCGTAAGGCAGTTATTTTGTGAAGTAATGATGATTTAGATTTTTTTCTCCCATTCTTATCTGCCGTAGGAGCTTGTATTTTTCCAACGCAAGCCCGACATTCCGGAGGATCGCATCGAGCTGGTGCGCAAGGCGTACCAGTTGCTGGAAGATTCTCTGATCGATGCGTTCGTTGCCGGACCGCAGTTAACCATCGCCGACTTTAGCTGCATCTCGACCGTTGCCTCCACGTTGCGCTTCATCCCAGCGGACGTGGAGCAGTTTCCGCGGACGCATACCTGGATCGCACGGTTGAAGCAATTGCCGTACTACGAAGAAACGAACGGAATCGGAGCCACTGAGTTGGGTCAGCTTGTGCTGAAGCAGTTGGAAGAGAATCGCAAAACGTAGGAAGCTTGAAACCGGATTTGGCGGCATCGTAGTCAGAATTTTGAAAAAAAAACGGGAATAAATGTGTCCACACGCGTACGCACACCGAGATTCACTTTATCTCTGGTTTCTCTTGCTCGCATCTACCACTACAAACACACGTTGATTGTTCCAACACGGTCCAATCCGCCCCAAGAACTCAAATCAGTTCGGGTGTGTCCATCGGTCGCGTCGGTTTGTTTCAGTCAGTCTGCCGAGAAATGTCCAAGCTTACTTTGTACACGCTTCACCTTAGTCCGCCGTGCCGGGCCGTGGAGCTGACGGCAAAGGCGCTAGGGTTGGATCTGGAGCAGAAGATTATAAATCTACTCGCCGGTGACCATTTGAAGCCGGAGTTTGTAAAGATGAACCCACAGCATACGATTCCGGTGCTAGACGATGACGGTACGATCATCACGGAGAGTCATGCAATCATGATCTATCTGGTGACGAAGTACGCGGAAGACGACAGCCTCTACCCGAAAGATCCCGTCCGGCAAGCTCGAGTTAATGCCGCACTTCACTTCGAGTCCGGTGTACTGTTCGCCCGGATGCGATTCGTGTTCGTGAGTATCTGCGTGTGTCCGTGTGTGAGACGGGGTTAAAAAAAAAAAGGTTCAATAACTATTCCGCCCCTTCTCCAGGAGCGTATTCTTTTCTACGGCAAAGCCGACATCCCGGAGGATCGCGTAGAGTATGTGCAGAAATCGTACCGCCTGCTGGAGGACACCCTGATCGATGACTTCGTGGCCGGTCCGAGTATGACGATTGCCGATTTTAGCTGCATTTCGACGATTTCCTCCATAATGGGCGTTGTGCCGCTGGAGCAGACCGAGTACCCGCGGATCCACGCGTGGATCGATCGTTTGAAGCAGCTGCCGTACTACGAGGAGGCCAACGGAGGCGGTGGTGACGAGCTGGCCAAGTTTGTGATGACCAAAAAGGAAGATAATGCAAAGGCTTAAAGGAAGGGGAGAAGCGAGTTCGAGTTCGGAATATGCGAGATTCATCATATGAATATTAATTTGAAAAGACGTTGTGTAGACGTTTTTTTTTTGCTTTCAAAAGTTTAATAAATCTGCAAGTTATATAAACCGGTGTTGGTGAACACTATGAAAGAAGCATGGAAAGAAGAAGATTAAGAGCTTGTCTGATAATTTAACAATGAAACTCTTCCAGTAAACTTGAACATTGAAACGCGATGTGTACTCATAAAAAGCAAACCATTAAACATGCAAAAATAAACAACTGTAACATGACATAAATTGAACTGATAATAAAATCGTAAACCAACATATGTGATTATGAAATTCAATACAAAAAAAGACGTTAAATCAGAAGAAAAAAAAACAATCAAATTAAACGTTCGTTCTGTGACGGGTTGCGTGTTGAATTCCATAGCGATTGTGTTTGTTTTTTGTATGCGAGCCGGCGTCTATTATCTCATCAAGTAGCGAGTTTGTTTACCAATGCAAACCAACGTGTGTATGTGTGTGTGACAGCGATAAAAATAGGCTTGGCTTGGCGGCGATGCATCGCATTGAGCCGAGTATTTGCTTTCCAAACCGTCAACATCATCAGTTACTGGTGTGCAATAAGACCGAGCGGATCTGCGATGCCAAACGTCAAACTGTACACGGCCAAACTCAGCCCGCCGGGTCGATCGGTGGAGCTGACGGGAAAGGCACTGGGACTGGAGTTTGACATCTCCCCCATCAACCTGATCGCCGGTGACCATCTGAAGGAAGAGTTCCGGAAGCTGAATCCTCAGCATACGATTCCGCTGATCGACGACGACGGTACGATCGTGTACGATAGTCACGCGATCATCGTATACTTGGCGACGAAGTACGCTAAGGATGATGCGCTCTATCCGGCGGACGTGGTGACGCGCTCCAAGGTCAATGCGGCGTTGCACTTCGACTCGGGTGTACTGTTCGCCCGATTGCGGTTCTATTTGGTAAGAGAGAGTGTGGAGTTCGATTTTCCGCGTACGGATCATGAGAGAACGAGCGTGTTTCCACCACCTTCCAGGAACCAATTCTGTACTACGGATCAACCGAAACTCCTCAGGATAAGATCGACAATCTGTACCGGGCGTACGAGCTGCTGAACGACACACTGGTTGACGACTATATCGTCGGAAACCGGCTGACGTTGGCCGATCTGAGCTGTGTGGCGAGCATTGCCTCGATGCATGCCATCTTCCCGATCGATGCGGGCAAGTACCCGAAGCTGGCCGCTTGGGTCGAGCGTCTCGCAAAGCTTCCCTACTATAAGGCGACGAATCAGGACGGTGCCGAGGAGTTGGCACAGTTGTATCGCGCCAAGCTGGAGGAAAATCGTGCCAAAGCAAAGCAATCTTAATTGATGATGGAATGAAAAGATCTGTTCTTTTTTTTAACAACCAATGTTTGGAAATAAAATTTTAGACTCTCTTCTGAAGTCACCAAACTCATCAACGAGCGTATCGTTATCTGTTATGACTGGCAGATTTTGTTTTGTTTGGCGAATTTGTTACCATATGAAATACTTCGAGTGGTTTCCAGCACATCTCACCACTACAATCAATCGCCCTGCTAATTTAAACCACTTCTCATTCCGCCGTCTGTACAACACCACCGCTTGCTGAGCGTTAGTTGGATTAGAACCGCGTTGACTGTGAAACGTACAACATGCCGAACATTAAACTCTACACAGCCAAGCTTAGCCCGCCGGGCAGGGCCGTCGAATTGACCGCCGCGTTGCTGGGACTGCAGCTGGACATCATACCGATCAACCTGCTGGCCGGTGATCACCGGAAGAGCGAGTTTTTGGAGATGAATCCGCAGCACACGATCCCGGTGATTGACGACGATGGGGTGATTGTGCGTGATAGCCACGCGATCATTATCTATCTGGTGCAGAAGTACGGCAAAGACGATAGCCTCTACCCGCAGGATCCCGTCACGCGGGCACGGGTAAACGCCGGTCTCCACTTTGACTCCGGAGTGCTTTTCTCTCGGTTGCGATTTTACTTCGTAAGTTCTGGCACGATCGTTGCGTGCGTATCCTTACCTAACTGCTAGTTCTCTTGCCACATAGGAACCGATTTTGTACGAAGGTTCTTCGGAAATGCCCCAGCACAAGGTTGACTACATGCAGAAGGGCTTCGAGCTGTTGGATGCTGCCCTGGTGGACGATTACATCGTTGGAAACAGGCTAACGCTGGCGGATGTAAGCTGCATAGCGACCATAGCAACGATGGAGGAGTTTTTCCCGATGGATCGTAGCAAGTATCCCAAGTTGGTGGGATGGATCGAAAGGCTCCGGAGCAGCTTGCCGGGGTACGAGCAGCTCAACCAGGAAGGTGCCGTAGTGTTTGCCGAAATGTGTGAAGCTTTGCGGGTGAAAAATGCAACCAAAGTGTAGGGGCTATTTTTTTGGACATAAAAACGGGCATTCTCTCCCATCGTGTGGCGCGTATCGGTGAGAAATCCGCCGCGCAACACGCATACTAGATGGATTTGTTTTTGATTTTTTTTCATTCCAACGCTTGCTGTTCCAACACAAACGGACGCGTATTGCAGGGGTTTGCGGATGGGAAACTGTGCACATGCTACAGCTGGAATTAGCATACGAGAGAATCTTGTGCAGAAAGACAAGCAATCTCTACCCAATAATTTTATGATAATGCTGGAACGATCGTCGAAACGGGTCGAACTTCACATGCTATATAATACTGCAGCTAGAAATTTCTCCTCAGTATAGTGTAGCGTTTCCATCCCAGAAGGTTCAGTGGGAAACTTGACGTTGGTCATGACAACTCCGGAGATGATACTGTACTACGATGAAGTTAGTCCTCCCGCACGCAGTATCCTGATGGTGTTGTCAGCCTTGGGTGTTAAAAATCGGGCCAAGTTGGTGCACATCGATCTGTTCAACGCTGAACACTTTAGTCAGGACTTTCTTAAGGTAGGATTTGTTTACAATTACTTTTGCGATTTTGGGTATGAGTAACAAATTGGAGTTTTGTTTTAACCGGCCAGGTAAATCCATTGCACACGGTCCCTGTACTGCAACACGGTGACCTAACGCTCACCGATAGTCATGCGATTCTGATGTACCTCTGCGATACGTTTGCTCCAGCTGGACACGACCTTGCCATTCCCGATACTTTGACGCGAGCGAAAATTTTCAACAGGCTGTGTTTCAACAATGGATTTTTGTTTCAACGAGAAGCCACTGTTATGGTAAGGTGGGCAGAACCTTTGCACACGTATTATCAGCATTCTCACGCTGCAAACTATCATTACAGCGTAAGGTTTTCAGCGGAGAGATCACGGAACCATCCGAACATCTCTATCCGATCGAGGAAACGATCGACGCGCTCGAGCTGTATCTCAAGGAATCGAAATATAGCGCACTGGACCATCTGTCTGTAGCCGATTTCTCCATCATGGCCACACTAGCCTCGGTGAACATTTTGCTGCCGATAACGGCTGATCGTTGGCCGAGGGTTGCCGAGTGGTTTGATGAGATTCAAGCACTCCCTTGGTATGAAGATCAGCAGCGTGCCGGAGTGGAAAAAATAGGTGAAATGTTCCGTGAACAACTGACGAACGTGTAGTTGCAATGTTGCAAGCGAAAAAAAATAACTCTGCTTACAATCAATCTTGGTCCCAGAAACTGAAACTACAGGACGAAGTGCGTGACGTGGTTTGTTTATCAACCATGCTGTTTTACACATGCCAATCGTTTACACTCGCCATATACATTTTGGTCATCAGATACGTTTCTTGTTCACAGTGCGTTACCAACTAACGCACACTATGAGCATTTGTTGTATCAACATTGTTTGTATCATCACACACTTTTCCAATCACCAATACACCTGTGATCATGACGTTTATTTTCAACATAGCATAGATTTCTTATACCGGCAAATATTAGGTTTAGCCAACCTTTAAAAAGCGAGTAAAGATGAAGACTAACTTAAAGTGGATGTTTCATGTTTATGCTGCGAACATTACTGCGGGTGACACAAACACACTCTTGCATTGGGCGGCACTGAACAAAAAAAAACAAAACAAAACACATGATGATAACATCAACAAAAATAAAGCCAGATTTTACGCGCTACTAGCAGATAAGTGGTTGTTTTCTTCGTGAGCGGTTGCACAATATCGAGTCACTTCCATTCGGTAAGCTATTACCACACGCAGGCCCCTAGTTAGCACTATTCTTTGCCTTTAGCGTCTGCATCAGTTCTCCAGCGGCCTTCAATCCTCGTCCCGTCACTTCCTCATAGTACGGCAGTTTGGCCACACGATCGATCCAGGCAAACGTTTTCGGAAACTCATCGCGCGATGGGTTCAGCATCAGGTGGAGCGTGGTGACGCTCGATACGCAGCTCAGATCCGCGATGGTCAAGTGATCACCCGCCACGTAGTCCGACTGCAGCAGGTTCTCCAGCCGCTGGAGACCTTCTAAGGCGCGCTGTAGGTTCTCCTCCGGGATTGAACTCTTGCCCAGAACGATCAGGTTGTCCGTGCAGAAGCGCAGCCGGGCGAAGAGAATCGAACTCTCGAAGAAGAGAGCCGCGTTGATGCGTGCCTGCTGCTGGAAATCCTCGGAATATAGATCCGTGCCGGCCCCGTATCGGCGTGCCAGGTAGATGATGATGGCGTGACTATCCCACAGTAAAAATCCGTTGTCATCTAGCGTTGGGATCGTTTGCACCGGGTTCAGCTTCTTAAATTCATCGTTCCAATGCTGACGCTTGAAAACATTCATCTCCCTGAAATGAGAAGAGTGTTGCTATAGTGACGACATAAGTGACATGATGTTCCAGCTTTCGTTACCTAATCTCAACGTCCAGGTTCAACGCCTTGATGGTGAGCTCGGCCGCACGACCAGCAGGACTAATGATGTGCGTGTACAGAACTGGTTTGTTGGACATCTTGAACGAAACTGACACAACCGTTGCGTGCGTACGAAAGACGAGCAACAAAGCGGGTGCAGTTTTTTCGATTTTGAACGTCTCATTAAAGAGAGGTTACATTTTCGGTCGATTTGTACCCCAGTAGGTGTTTGAGGTAATCTTCATCGAAAGGAACAATAATTTTCCCCCCACCAGGCATGTGTGAGGTGCGCGGGGGCCTCGTGCTTATCGATAAGAGAAGCTCCACATCCTCGTTTTTATTATTGCTGAATCATTTCGGTGATTAAAATAAGCATTCGTTTTATGTATATCCAAACGATGATAACCGAGTAACCCAGAAATCAGGGCAGAGGATGTTTTAAAATGTGTGGGTGTTTAAAAAAGTTATCACTACAAACGACTTGATAATGTGTTGGAACAGTTTGATCGCACCTTTAGTTGTTGGCTACGACTACTGGAGCGGTTCCAGAACTCACTCTCTCTCTCTCTCTACGACAGCAGAGCCTACGAGTGACGCTCGCACCTAGTGAGAGGTTAAACACCCAAGGTGGAATAGGCCAGTGAAGTGCTCGCTATCATCCATCGTATATCGAAAACAATAGATAGAAAATCGAAGTGAAAAGAGCCGAATGAATCACTTTTCGATTTTTTTTTCGACTCTTCGTGCTCCCTCATTTATTTACATAAATACACGTATTTACGCACGCGGCACTGTAATGCTCGCTGCCCCATGATTAACCACAGCAGAGGAGAAGGGCAATAGCGAGTCGGATTTCAATTAGACTCACCACCCAACAACCGTCCCCAACCGTTGTTGAAGATTGATAAACCACAAACACTGTTTCTGCTGCGCTTCTACATTCCAGAGCAAACAAAACTGCACAGCAGTCTGCTTCGATCGGAATAGTTTGCGTTGGGAACTTGTGCCGTAACTATGGCGACATCGGATGAAATAGTTTTGTACTACGACGAGGTTAGCCCACCGGTACGTGGGGTGCTAATGGCGATTGCTGCCCTCGGTTTGAAGGATCGAATCAAGCTGAACTACATCAATCTGTTCGGTGCTGCACACTTAAAAGAGGACTTTATTAAGGTGAAATTTTGTTTGAAGATTTTGAAATGAGTCTGATCTGGCTTACTTGCTGGCGCAGGTGAATCCACTGCACACGATTCCAGTTCTGCGGCACGGCGACCTGACGCTCACCGATAGTCATGCGATTCTGATGTACCTCTGCGATACGTTTGCTCCAGCGGGACACGACCTCGTCATCCTGGACAGTGTGACGCGCGCGAAAGTGTTCAACAGGCTGTGTTTCAACAACGGATTTTTGTTTCAACGTGAAGCAACCGTTATGGTAAACCAAGCAAGCTACGGCCAAACCTATAATCTTTTTCATGCAACACACCGTCTTCCACAGCGCAAGGTTTTTAGCCGCGAGATTACGGATCCATCCCAGCACCTGAAACCGATCGAGGAGGCCATCGATGCGTTGGAAATATTTCTCAAGCAATCTCGCTACACGGCGCTGGATCAGCTATCGGTAGCCGATTTCTCCATCGTGGCCACCGTGAGCACACTGAACTTTCTGATACCGATCACAACCGACCGCTGGCCACGCGTTCACGAATGGTTCCAGGTGATGCAGAAGCTCCCGTACTACGACGAGAATCGAGCAGGATTGGAAAAGCTGCGTACAATCTTCAACCAACTAATCAAAGTTTAGCTTTCTTCGGAGTTAATGTTCGGTACATGAAAAGATTAACATTTCTTTATTGTGCGCGCCCCAGCTACACGAGGCGTATATGTGTATTCCCATAAGTTCGGCGAAAGATTCATTCACGTCACGTGGCGCAGTATAGAGTGCGGGAGTATCATTCGGTTTGTGTGTGTGTGTGTGTGTGTGTGTGTGTGTGTGTGTGTGTGTGTGTGTGTGTGTGTGTGTGTGTGTGTGTGTTTGTAGCATGCTTAAACTATCGGTACTACAGATTATGGCGCTCTGCGTGAGTAACAATTATCTACACCAACAGTACGCATAATACCCTCGCACGTATCGGTTGCGACAACTATGCTGATTATACTGGCTGGCTTACTGCGATTACATGTTTGTAACACCTTTAGCTTCATAATACGCCTTCTTAATTTGTTCTTGCCCAATGGTTTCATTTCAATGGTTAATATCTTTTGTATGCTTTAGTTTACATTGAGAATAGCATGTGCTACAAAAAGTGAATAAACTTTAAATGAATTGAAAAATAAATTCACGATTGAAACATAATATCGTGACTGGTGTGCATGATGTTCTAAGGATCGCTTCGATTTCTTGATCCACTTGATTCGAATGTCTGAAATCAATCATCGAAAGGTGGAAACGTGCTACTTTGTCAACCAATTTATGAAATCTTTTGTTGTCTTCATATGTTTAACGTTAGAAGTAATTCTCTTTTTGTGTAACATTGCCATACAAACATATTATTTACATATACGCTCTATTTCTCTTTCATTTCTCTTTCTCTCTTATCTCCCATTACGTTCTGTACAGTTTTCAAAAGAAAAAAATTATCATTGGAACGTGAGAGTTTGATTTTCTAAAGTTCATGTTTTTTTAACACACTGTGTAAATATAATATTCATACATCTCGTTCAGTTCTTCTAACCCGCTGCTCTTCTTCTAGAAGACGCGATCCGGGGGTTAGTAACTGGTGTGAAAAATAGTTAAACAAAAAAAGACTTAACAAAATAGAAAAAAAAAAACAAAACATTTAAAGCTAATCGTAGACATATCATATGCTTGAATTTGTATGGAATTGTTTAGCGTGTAACAGATTACTCCTCACTCGTGTTCCTCTTCTCATGTATTATTCTCGGTTAACGCATTTTCAAACGTAACTGTGTGATGTATTGGCGCTGCCTCAGCACTTGCCGCAGAGCTCTTAATCCATAATCATAACCTACAAATTGGAATCGATTCGGTTCGGGTTGAAATTCTTCACATTACTCTACACGAAAAATCCCACGATGAGCGGAACGTGGAAGCGTCAGAGTACATAAAACTGTTTTGGTAATACGCAGAAGGTTCGTGACCCGCCCGGTCGATCATTTTTCCACCAGCGACCGTTGCAGAACTGCCTCCAGATCGGCATCGAACGTGTCGCCCTTCGAGTAGTCCGCGTTGAACCTTTCGGCTGGCTTCGCTGGTGGATTACTAGCACTGCCATTTGTCCCCCGCTGTAGACTACCCGGGGATGATCCATTCGCAAGGAATGGTTTGGATTTACTGGCAGGTGCGGGAAGCGTTGCACCGAAACCTGGCGATCGGTGCGAGGAACTGGTGCTGATCTCCGATGGGGTAAACCCTTTGAACACATCGTCAAATTTTGCCTCAAATTCGTTCCCACTGCCACCGGACAGCGAGGACACCGTGTTGTTGTTCAGCACATTCGATGCATCCATCTTGGAGAATTCGTCCTCGAACGATTTTAGGCTCATCGTGGAAGATGCCGCAGCTCCCAGGGGGAGCGAGGGTGACGTGGTTGTGGCGCGGAATGCATCGAACAGGATTTCGCTGGACGTTTTGTCGCTGCCACCATTACCGAACGCCCCACCGAACAGTGAGTCTTCCGTTTGATTGTTGGTGTTTTTCGAAAAGTTGTCATTAAATGCGTCGAACGGATCGGCAGCGGCGGTATGTGCTTTCGATGACGCCGCGACAGTGTTGTTGTTCAAGGCGTTATTGAGCGTTGAGCTGTGCGCTCCATCTCCGGCAATACGGACGACCTTAAAAAGATCGTCCAGGTCTTCGCCGGCGTTTGCAGGGGATTTGCTAAACTTCGCATCGAAATCATTCGACAACATGTTGTTATTGTTAATGGTAGTGAACGGATCTGTGTGATAAAAAGGAAATGGATCATATTAAGTTAAGAAAATGTAAAACCAATCACTCAGCAGGCATCGAGATAAATATGATAGTCTGGGAAAAGTAGGCAACGTGGATAGAAAATGACATTTACTACCCTTCCCCATACCAACAACATACCTTCCACCGCTGATGCACTGTCTTCCGAATCGGCAAACGGGTCAATATTCGCCGGATCCTCGTATCGGTAGTCTTTGAAAGGATCATCCGAAAAGTCAACCACCGGTGTGGGGGTTGGTGCCGCCGAATGATGGGTGATCGTCGATGCAACAGGCGTAGGTAGGGTGGCCGTCTCGACGGCGATCATGGCCGTTGGTGTGCCGGACACGGAGGAGCTAGAGTTACCCGTCAACGATCGATTACTGCCGAACGCGAGCCCACTCGAGGCAAACGATGATGCTTGCCCTTGCGTGGCAGATACTGCTGGTTTGAGATTCTGTTCGTTTCACCATTTTCACACAGTTCACAGACAGCAGTTATTTGTTGATTTGTTTGTGTATTGCGTTTAAGAGTGAATTTATTGTACAGTGTCATTCAAACGTAGCACCGAAAATCGATGAGCAAAACCGGTGGGAGGGATTAAAATGAAAAAGAAAATAAAAAGTGAAAAATGTGAACATAATTAGCAAAACACGAACAATAGAAAGTGATGCAAATGGAACTAAGAGTGGATGAGTAAAGAATATAAAAAGAACCGAGTGCTGATACAGGGGAAAACTAACGGAAGTGTGCAACTTAAGAGAGAAAACAAATATCTCCGTTTTGGCACGAACTGAACATGGAGAAACCATAATTGAGGTTAGCGAAACGAGAACAAAGCACGAACGAACCTGGACCGTGTACGTGAAAGTGTATCTTAGGTGTAAAGAGAGTAGTTCTTTAGTTAGCTATAGCACCACATGCGTCCGTCGGGGAAATTGCTCTGTCTATAGAATACCGGCTTTGTGCGCAATGCGTAATTGGTTAGTATAGTTTATTAACAGCTGAATTAGAAGCCTTTGCTCGGGTCGTACGTCCAAACCAAGGGTGTTTGCGTTTGCCGCCATCTCCTCGTGTGACGTAGCACCAAGTAGTATGACGATAGTGGTTAGCGTTAGTGAAGTTCGGATATGTTAAGGTTATATTATACACGCCCGCTCCGTTCGGCACCGAATCCTATCCTTTTCCTAGGCTAAAATAGTGAAACACGTCCGAACGTCCTCCAGAAACAAGTACGCACACGCACGCACGCACGCACTTTACCACTAAAAATAGATCGATGCACGGAAACGAACAAAACAAATGAGAAACAAAGTGGCGAAGGTTAGTATACATGTGCTTTTTCGCATTATTTATGTATATTTTGTGTGGTCTGTTTTGTTTACGTTTTTTTTTAACTAGGAAGGTGGTGAATTTTGCCTTCTATGTTGTGTTTAAAACGGCTCTTTTAACTTCTAATCGATATGATATTCTATTTGAGTTTTTTTAATGTGTAATGTTCGATGACTTTCGTTGCATTAAGACATATGCGTGGTTCGTAAAAAGTACAAACGATTGCACCAGCAATAAATTAAACAAAAAAAGAAACAATCGAAACTTTGAAACGGCACTCACAATAATGTGAAAAGCAAAACTATTACACTGCATGAGTTTGTGGGAAGCGGGAAAGGATATGTGTTTTTTTTTTAATTTATAAGCATCCAATGACAATCGTTTAATTTTGCACTGTAAGGATTTTATTTTCTCTCATTAACAATATGGTTTACTGTTGCTTGTCAGACAAGGTCCCCGTCACCGAGGGAAGTTGTGTATTGACTTAAGTTATAATTTAGATGGATTTTTTACCGATAAACTTGTACATATCTGTGTCCTTTATAGCACTGAACAATATATTAACACATCCTTTAAAATTACGTCAGCTCCCGCATTTATTTAGATGGGTGATAGCCAAAGCCAAAGGTTTCAACATGCAATGAATGCTTTTATGTATTGCTACTATAAACAATTAAGTTTCTAAGTTCAATTTTGCTATAGTGTGAAAAAAAATCTGAATGCGTACGGTAGAATGCGGTGCAGTCTAAATGTGAGAATGGAACATAGCACCCAATGCATTGTCATTCGGATAGAGAGCTAGGTAAAGCTGGTAAACGGTTTGAGATCACTTCTCTGCCATAAATTGCTACAAAATAAAGATATAATCTACCAATATACCGCCATACAGCGTCCTCATTAGTTTGCCCTTATAATCCAAACAACACAAATGCTGCCAAAAACTAACCCACGGCTGTGTTTTGTTGAAATAATCAACATCAACCAATGGATGCCACAGATAAGGAAGATGCATAAATTTGATTGAGCGCACTTGTCTTATCTTATCTAGCAGCTAAAGCCGTACCAATCAACACAACTCCATCGATCAAGAAAGAAGGAAAAGGAAAGCTCTACCATGAAAGGCAAAGAGACTGCATCGTCCTATTTACGCTACAGGCTGATGCAAAGTACGTTCGTTTGCTTCGTTCGTGTTGTTCTTTTGGATAAATATAGTATATACTGTGTTCAAATCTATGCATCATTGTTCGATTATTCATCAATCCACCTACGGTCGCAAATACTTAGTGCAGTGTAATGATCATCTCCGCATGTTTGTTTCGTTTTGATTATAGTTTAACAATAAACAGGAAAACAATATGAATAGAATATACACATCAGTACGGAAGTTTTCGATAGATTTAGCGCGACCCATTCCCAGGTTATGCGAGAATTATAATACTTTCTGGTGCAGTATTTATGATTTGATTTTTTTGTGTGTTTTATGCCTTACTACCAATACGATTCGACATCGTAACGGTAACACTCTACTTATGTACATCATACGCGGAGCAATATGATGGTAATAAATTAGTAACAGATTACTTTGAATGTAAAATATAGAGCATCTAGTTTCGTTTCTTCGGCATGCGCCATCAGCGTATTTGCACACCAATTTCGTTTCTCCTCCCGAATTGGAACGCTAATGTACGCCCTCGGTTAGTGAATGGAACTGGTTCTACCATTTGCACGTTGACTGTGAGATGAGTGTCGCGTGCAATTTGAGAAAGGAGCGGTTCGTGATGTTCGTGCATCGGGTTTACGAGTAATTTAGACGATACGGCGCGTATTCTTCAGCGTCAAATTTCGGTTAATTCGGTTAGTCGCTAGTTATTATTATTATTATTATTCGCGGGATGATATTCACTGAAAAGCGCGGTGGAACGATAGAAGTGCAAAAGAAGAAAAAAGAGATAGAGTTAGACATTGTTATGGGGTGCTGATTCAGCCGGAAGCATGTTTATTATTAAACTAGATTGAAAAATGCGGAAGTAGGGATGACGACGTGAAAAGCTATACAAACAGGCAGGCGTACGGGATACATCAGTTTGATACATAATAATTAAAAAATATGTTATATACAGATATAAATAATAGAATATATAGAAACCAACTTTTACAGAAAGAAACAAAATATTATAATAATATAAAACGTTTTCGCATCGCTCGAACCAAATCGAGCTTTAAAGGAGATTAACTTAAACAAGAACATCAAATAAAACAACCAAAATAAATACTGCGAAGGTTTTTATTAGTTTTGTTAGCTTGTAGAACTAAACTAGAATATACTGAAATCAGGCATGCAGTCTACAATTAATCTATCTTACAACTATCCACATGTTAACAGGTAGTAAACACGATAAATTGAAAGTGAAAAATGCAAGCGAAATAGATTAACACATTAAAACTAAATAAAAATCCACTAAGATCAAGCATAAGTACGCAAGAAGTGGATAGAAACCGCCAGGACAGTAAGGTAGTGTACCATGCAGCGAAATAGACGATCGAATAAAAAAAAACGATGGAGCGAACAAGTAACAGAAGTAAACGAGCAGAAACAAAAACACACACACACACGACGCATGACGAGACAGGCGAAACTTGCGTAGATCGACCACATCTCGTGCGTCATGTCCATCTAGGGTTCGTGCCAAAACGATGGATAATCTGATTGTTGATAACTACCTTATTGTCGAAGTCGGCAAAGTTGGCAAAGCTACCACCGCCGCTACTATCACCGAATGCATCCGACGCCGGTGGTGCAGGTTTGGTCGGTGTGGGACCCTGTGGCCGGTGTAGTTTATTTGGTGTTTGTGTAAGTGTATGTGTGTGTATGTGCGTTTGTCGTTTAAAAGTTAGAGTACAGATTAGCGTTAAGGAGAAAAGAATAAGAGAGAAGAGAGTTAGAAGGTAATAGAGATTCTACATTACTAGATACTAAAAGTGGTTAGTTTACGCTACATCCGCTACACACAGACAACACAATCCGGTAACAAGATCGTGTTGGATGGCGGAACTTACCTGCATCGGTCGTGGTGGTGCTGGACGCGGTGGCGGTTGCTTGGCCTTCTTGGGTGGAAGCGCTGGACTCGGCGATTCCGGGCGTGGAGGGGCTACGGATCGGCTGGGACTAGGTGTCAGTGCTTGACCGGCAGTGGTCGGTGCGTGCAGTATGGCGAACGGATCGCAACCGAACTCATCTTTGGCGGGCTAAAAAATAAATGAAATCAATACAATAAGTGATGTTTAAAGAAGGTATTTAAGTGCAAAAAGCACAGACCAGGGCAGACTCAATCACACATATGTCGGAGGGTGAATATTGAATGCAATTGAATGTACAACAAAAACCTCACTTCTCCACATGTGCCATTGAGTAGCGCTGTTCAGGGCAATTTTGCACACCAACTTACCTCTGCCGCTGCGCTGCCTTTCCGTTCACCGAACGGATCGGCAGCACCGGACCCGAACGGATCGGACGCACCACCAGCGAGGTTAGATTTCGCGCCGGCACCACTACCGAACGCACCGAACCCATCATCACCGAATCCACCGCCAGCCGATGCGTGAAAACCTCCATTCGAACCCACGTCAAACTGAGCGCTGAACCCGTTCGACTTGAAGTCATCCCCGAAGCCGGTCTCCGTATCGCCGGCCGTAAAACCGTTCGCCCTGTTGTCCCCGAACGGGTCGCGCTTGTTTGCATTCTCGACCTCCTTCTCCTCGAGCGCCTGCTTCGCTTCGCGGAACTCGGGCTCGATCTTGAGCGAGTAGTCGGACACCAGTATCGGATCGTTCGATTCGATGGCCGAACGGAACATCGACAAGGCGTCCGTCATCTGACGCTGGTACTCCTGGATCTGAGTAACCATTGCCTTCACCTGGCTGATCTCGAGCTGCGTGTCCTGCAGCTGGGATGTCAACCGATCGACCTCTTTGGTGCTGGCGTTGTACTCTTTCTCGAGTGCTTGCTCCTCGTCCTTCAGCTTCTGCAGCTCGGAACGGCGCGAGTCCAGCTCACCCTCCTGCTCCTTGAGCGTTGCTTCCTGCTTCTGGCACTGTTCGCGAATTTTGTTCACCTGTCGATGATGTTTATTATCACCATCACAAAGCACGGAAAGTTAAAGTTAAAGAAAGAGAAGGACAAAGTAATATTGCATTAGTGTAAACAGTGGGTGTATACAGTTTGGCAACAAGAAACATTTAACACTTTTGGCTTCATGGAGTTGTGTTTGTGTTTCATGCGATTGATAAACGGATCGACTTTTGTAGGAAAGGGACATGAGGGAAGGTGAGATGGGACGGGATAGGGTTCTTGTTTCTCAACTATCCGGTCAAAACTGATAGAATCGCATAATGTTTGACAGTAGGTTTGAAAATCATTAACTGATAATTTGAATTAAAATAAAGCAATTTGAGAGTTTAAACAAACATTTTTTGGATGTAAATGCAACAAGCATTGCACGTAGACTTGTCATGTTGATTTATTGTAAAAAAGGTTTTTTCTTGCTAATAAATGTTTGAACAATATTTTTACGAAACACCACGCATAATTGAAACAGAAACCATCTTAAATAACACTTAAATGAATAAACAGAAACATGAAAATTGGAGCCAATTCGACCGGATCGTTGGGAAACGGAATGCAAAACAAATGAACCGACAAATTGTCAATTTTACAAATTAACCGTCACCAAAATGAGTAATTACAAAACAGGATGAAACGACATAACAATACGGCACTACGGCACGAATAAAAGGTTAAATATGAAATACATGAACAGAGACACGGTACAACATGATGGGATAAATGGGTGACATTAATGGATGGAGAACACACAAACATGAGCGACGAAATGAAACAAATAAAGAAAATCATAAATAAAATAAAACGAACCTGTTGACGAGCATCGTCAATGCTGGACGCTACCCCTAGCAGGGCATGATCTACATCTACTTGCTAGTCAGTGACAATGTGGCACATCATTCGACAGTTTTATGTTTGTTTATGTTTCGTTTTCGTATCACGACGTGATTGTAACAAGCACAGATCAAACCAATCAAGCAGTGGAAAGTAGGTGGTAGTGTTTTAAAAACAACCCCAACACAATAGCAAAACGAAAATACGAGCAGAAGGTAGTAGAGTGATTAAAAACGATAGGAAATAAATAAATATAATCAAATTAAGATCAATCATTTCATTAGTTAATACGCTAGTTTAGTGCATTTGTTAGTCGAATAAAGTTAGTAACTCTTAAGTTTGTTGCAACACTTTTTGATATAGATTTCAATAGAAACTAGCATTTCAGCACAATATTCTCACACAATACACAAACGTATTCACGCTCTCGATAACACATCACAAATAGAGACAATATAAGAGTATTTAAAAAATTGATAGCAAAATAAAAAATAAGAATTATAATAAAAGTTGGTGGTAAAATGAATGAATAAAAAGTATACAACGTTACCAAATATGCCAGAGAATCCGCCTGTAAAGTAGACTAAACTTCTAAAAAATACCACTTATTTGGAATTAGATTCAGATCAGATCCAAGTAACACATTCTTGATTTTACGGTGGGATCGATTTGTCGCGATGAATTACTCAACTCGGGTGATTATTTGGTTAGAGTAAAATATTGTTAGTAGAGCCCACACGCGTGTGGCTGTCTCCTTCAACATAAACTTGACCACGACTTGATACGCACACAACACATTTGCTTACCAAATTTACCCCAACCGGTTCGATCTTCTTTTGGGTTAGTACAAACAGAAAGATAAGATAAATTTACATGTGCACCCACCGTATAATAGAAATAGCTACTGCACACGCAGTATAGAAGATAGAGTAAAGGTTTTTAAGTGCATTTACGAGGCGTTTGCTAATTATAACCATATGTACAAAACGCGTTACACGTTAGTTACCTCGGAGGGATTTGTTAATAAATTATAAAGCTATTGAAAAGCAGACACCGAAGTTGAGAATGTCCCCGGAGGAAGTTTGGTTAGGAGAGTTAGGAGAGTTTGTTTTGGTGCGTTGGGGACGCGACGCATTTCGAGTACCTGTATCGGCACACTTACCTGGTTCTTGAGCTCATCCAGTCGCTTCTGTGCTTCACCTTTTTGGTTTTCCAGCTGCTTCAGGGTTGCCGTCAGTGTGTCCAACTCGCTCTGTATGCAGAGGGGAATGAAGAAACATTAAGCAATTGCTAACAAGCACCAAATTACATCGCTCTTTTTTCCTTACCTGCAAACTGCGCAGCTCACCGCTCTTGATTCGCACGTCGGCCTCCTTTTGAGCTACCTCCTGCTCCAGCAAGCGCCGCTCTTTGGCAAGCTCATCGATCTCTTTGGAAATCATTTCCAGCTCCGGGTTGCTGTACGTCGGTTGCGGTGGCTCCTGCGGCTGGGCGAGCGAGCTCTTGCGCAAACTGGGCGGCACCATGTTCGGGGCGAGCGACTGAGGCGGATCGATACCCTTCTTGGCCCGATCGACGAACCACATCGCAAGACAGAACTCTTCCAGCTTCAACTTGCCGGACTGGTTCGTGTCGCAGAGGGCCCAGATATGGGCGAGTTTGTTCTGCGCCACGCCGGACTGCAGAAACACGTCCTTTATCTCCAGCCCGGACACGAGCCCGTCCCGGTCGGTGTCACTTTTGTTGAAGATTTCTTCATATTTGCAGCGCTCGAGCGGAGACACCACCCAGCTGGTCACCTCGATCGGAGCCGATCCACCGAGGGACATCAGCGGAACGGGCGGAATGATAGGAGCAGCCGTCATTGGCGGCGGTGGCCGGGCGAGGGCTGCCGGCAGTGGTGGAACGACCGGCGGCGGTGCAATATCGGACGGAAAGTTGGCAACAAATCCGCCACCATCCGCTGCTTGACCGTTGCCGAACGCATCGAAGCTTCCGTTTCCGGCACCACCGTTCTGTTGTGGTGTGTAGTTGCGCTGAAGCTGCGGTGGCAGAATCGCCGGGATGGCACGTTTGTCCAGCGCTTCGTAGACGAGGTGCATCGCAACGCAGAACTCGTGTTTATCGAGGCTACCGTCACGATCCTGATCGGCCAGATCCCAGATGCGACCGAGCGTCTCGACCGGAAGCTTCGAGTTCATAAGCGTCGCGCGTACCTTTGCACCCGGAAGCAACCCGTTCATTGGACCGAGCGAATCGAACAGCTGCTCGTACTGTTGTCGCTTCTCCGGTTTCATCGACCAGTCTGTGCTTTCTACCGGGAGCATTTTCACTTGCGCTGGCACCTTTGGTAGATCGCCCTACATGGGGGTGGGAAGGAGAATAAGGACATTTAGTGAGATAAATGCTGGTGTTTCATGTTTTACCCAAACTTACCACTTTCGGTGGTTTTGAGAGCACGTTGTAGATGTTTTTGAGGTTCATCTCGGAGCCTTCCTGTGCGAGACCTATCAGCTTGAGCGCAACGAAGAAACCTTCTTTCGAAAGGAACCCCTTCCCGGTCGGGTCGGACAGATCCCAGATGCGGCTGAGCACGACATCACTGAGGCCCGACTTCTTGAGGAATCTCGCCGCATCCAGTGCACCGATTTCGTTCTTTTCTTTTGGATCAAGCTGTGAAGACAGAGGGCATTTTAGTAACCGTTAATAAGAGAAGGTGTTATGCAATACGTCTTTAAAAATTCTTTCTTATAAACAACCATATCTGTCACTTGATTAACATATATAAAAGCAGTTACTAAGAATGTCCTTTAATACAGTGAATTTTTTTTAAATATCCTTGTATATATATATATATAATATATATCATACTTTCCGAAAAAAAATCTTAAACACTTGGAAAGTAAGTTACAAAAATAATAATAGATAAAGTTTGAAAATAATCAAATGAAACAAAAGCAAGGTACGTTAACAAAATACATCGAACAGTAAAACAAGGCTACTTTGAAATAACAACTGATTCATTTATCGATTTCCCACCCCGCACCACACGTTCCATCAAGCGTTTTGTTTTGGAGACGAACGACGGCGAAGTTAAATAGGTAGGTCAAATCCACTTCCGTACGCTTTACACCACTAATAGCAGGTTCGTTTTATCACAAAATTAAAGCGCGTCCTCTGCAAAGCAAAGCCTATGATCGATGAAACCATGTAAAATCCTTGATCTGTTAGTTTCCGTGTACATCTATGGAAACGCTCCATGCTCGGTTTGGTACGTTTGCCACCGCAGTTGCTTCTCAACTTACCTGTTTATAGTAGGCCTCGTATATCAGGATGTGGTCTCCTGCGATCTGTACGAATAACGAAGAAAAAGAAGGACACTTTACTTTAGAAGATAGCACTACATCGAGAACGCGTTGCAAGTGAAATCGATTCTCTTATCGCACTCTGCTATCTACCAACCACGAACAGTTTTTCGCGCACGTCACTCATTGTGCTACTTTTGTGTATGGATTCGGAATTAGATGTTTCTGCGATACAGCCGACACTTCTAGTGCCAATTGAACATTTTTAAGCCCTCCCAGCAGCCCCTAGTAATGCTGGTGCTTCACACCAACGCGTTTTTTTCTCACTGATAAGCAACATATAAAAGGGCGTGTTGTAAGCAAAGCCGGAATCGTTCGTCGTACGAAAAATCGCACCGTTCCTATGTGTCGATTCTCGGAACATCGCAAAATACCCTTTTGTTTTTTTCTTTTCACATCCTGGGAGCTCTTATTTTCTACAGAACTTATCGCTTCCTGAAGCGAATTATGCAAAAAACGAACTTTCTCGTTCCTGCTCCTTGAACGCCTTTTGTTCTACGAATATTCTGTACAATTTTACCTTTACAATGTCGGGCATTTTGATGTGACTTTCTGCACGAGAGCACGGGCAGTGCGCAATCGAAATCGATCGGTTGGGCTTGGTGAAGAACGTCGGTGGTTTTTCGCTGGTAAATGTTTTGTTAATACTACTGCTCTGTCGTCGTCCGTTTCGGAATTCTCCGTGGGTGCATCAAATATGCGACACCGATGCACCACCACACCGCCGAGCGATATCACTGTAACTTATCACGCGTATCAAGTCGACGTTACGAGCTTGTTTTCCACAGAATATCGTTGGTGTTTTTCGTCCCAAAACACACACTCCGTTTTCCTAATTTTCAGGACGGGCACGGAAAACTCACACACATACGCACACAAAAAAAGTGTTTGCTTGCGCGAGGAGCAACAGAAAAAACTGTAGACAGCTTTGCGATGACAGCACGTTTGACGTTGAAATCACAGTGTTTCGGCATAGTGGACATAGAATAGAGACACATTTTTAGAAGGTATAAAAAAGTCGTTTATAAAAGTGCAGAATAAATTGTTAGAATTATTTTATTCCTTTTGTCATTCTCATTTTGTTCTTCTCTAGAAAAAGAACAATTTCCTGAAGTTTGTTTTGTAAAACAAAATCGAAAAGGAATGCTTCTAGCTCGACTAATGTGTAAGTAGTAGAAAATAAATCGTCCACCATACGATTAACACATACATTATTGCTATTACAATCGTTACAAACTAATACCTCGTACTGCTTGGAACGGGAGGAATATTGCAGAAACTTAATGTTGTACCACACAACTGAATCACATTGAATGGGGGAGGGAGGGAGGCAACAAATGTACAACATTCAGTATCAAAGCACACAAATATCGAAAAGGTCGTCGATAAACGCTTAGCGAATTTGGCAAATGGTTTCGAAAAGTATTTGTATCCCGGGCCACCAGTGGACTAGTGGTGATGACCGAGCGTCAGGAAGAGTGGTGCCAGCGCACCGAGAATAAGCAGTCCCAGTTCGTAGTTCTTCAGTCCTCCAGGTCCACCGGACGATGGTGATGGTTTCCCGCTAACCGATGCGCTCGTTGGTTGCTGCTCGAGTAGGCTGTAGTTTCCACCGTGATGATGGCTGTGTCCGTGCCCATGGTCACTGCGGTGCGTTAGTTCCGGTAGTACATGTACCGTCGCCACGTAGAGGAATGTTCCGGCTGAGAACAGCATCGCAATACCGGTCGCGTTGAGTGATTCGAGTGTTTCCTTTTGCTCACTGCCGATGCCGAAGTACGTGAGCAATGTCAGGGCTGGTGCGGCAAGGGCAAAGATGAGCAGATGTTTCCGAATACGATCCCTTTCTACGCCTTCGTGAAGCAAGAAGCTCACGAGACCGAACGCTGCCGGTGCTTTGTGCAGCATAATAGCGAGAAACACGATTATTTCCACGTCCGAGTGGCTGGTGGTGGCCGCGGCACCTAAAGCAACGCCATCAGCGGCCGCGTGCACAACGAGACCGATGGTGGCGGTAAGGTTGCGTTCGTTCGATCCTTCAGTGCGGCGGGACGACACCTGATCAACGAGCATCATGAAGACGAAACCAAGCACCAGGGAAAGTCCTATCGTCGCTGAGTGCTCGTCATTACTGTGCTCGTGTTTGTGTTCGTCCACGGGAAGGCCAGAGGAGGTGCCGGGACTCTTGACTGCTTCCTCTAGCGATCGTTCGTCGTACAGCGACCGGATGCCCTCGGGAATGATTACGGTTAAGGCCGTACCAACAAGAAGCCCGGCTCCAAAGATTGATACATTTTTCAATTTTTCCTAAAATGATCGAACAAGACACTTTTACTTTCGACCCAGCGGTAGCCCTGTTATGCGACCACCTACCTCCGACAGTGTCATTATCAGCGGGATGTTTCCGGCCAGATAGGACCCGACCAGCATCACAACCACCAGCGCAAATAGCATCGTAGTTTCATCCATTTTGGTGAATGGTTTTAATAATTTATTTTCAGTTCACTTATCACAATCTTTACTTTCCTTTCGTTTTCCACGGCAAAATTGCTGACACTAACAGTAACGCTTATTACTGCTGACCACACATGGTTACACAAGCTGCCTGTCTTGCTCTGTACCCTTCCTAGAACGACCTCCGGAGGTAGTTTGTATTTTTTTTGTGAGAAAAACCCAGTGACCAATAGTAGGATTTTTGTTTATACAACCGTTTAGTTTATCTACGTGTCCCGACGACGGCCACTTGCTTTCGCTGGTGGTCTTGCTGTTTGTTTGGTTATTTTTGCCTTTTTTGTTGTTACGATTTTGACATATTTTGTTTACATCCCATGTAGCAACTGATGGTGCTGGGAAATTTAACTATTTTTTATTCGAAATTTTATTCAGCATTTCAACCGAATTTGAATTTTGCAGAAATTTGCATTATTTATTGAGAATTTTGATTATGAACAATAGCATTTAGTAATTCCAGCACAATACTCTTACAGAACCACTTGTTACTTATACAAGCAGGTATTCGGTAATGTTTCTTTTAATCTTCATTAGCATAATTAGCATTTTGCAATTAATTTAGCAGCAATCATGGAAACTACTTTATAAGCTTCTGTATTATTAGAAAAATAATTGTTTTAAATTTTCATGACACATAATGTCACCTACATGGCCACCTTCAATCACGCGCTATATGTTGTTGTTTTGGTTCGATGACCGTCGCTGCCGTCTGAACACCAGTGAGCCGTGTTGCTGTATGCAAAAGTTACGCATTTTGAGTGTGATTTCGAAACCGTTTGGTTTATTTTTCCGGTGCAGCAGCAACTATACAATCCGCAGCACGATGGATAAAACGTTCAAGTTAAACACTGGATTCAACATTCCGCTCGTGGGCTGTAAGTAATATGTTGTCAGTACGAATACAACGTGTTGTTGCGGTTGCGGTATCTTTGCCCCGTGCTATTGCTCATTATTTATTCATAAGCAAGAATTTAAATTGTGTGCTACCCTGTTTTCCGGCCTAGAAAATTCTTTACCTTACTGGTCTTTTGATAAATGAAGAAATTGTTCAGGAAAGCGGAAAAGTCACTCACCATCGATCGTTGCTTTCAATTTTAGTTGGCACCTTTCAAATCCACGGCCAGGAGCTAATTTACCAGGTGCTGGATTATGCTCTCAGCGCCGGCTACCGGCACATCGGTTCGTATGGAAATTGGGGGAGAGAATCGTTGAAATATTAGCATAACCGGACGCTTTGTTTTTTCTTCCGTTAACTTTCCTTCCGTCGAACGACGAAACGAAACAGACACGGCAGTTGTGTATCGCAACGAGGAATACATCGGCAGTGCCCTTAAAACATTGCTACCGAAGTACAATTTGAAGCGAGAGGACATCTTTATCACCTCGAAGTTGAGTAAGTGTACTTGGGTTAGATTCCGGGCTCGAACCGGGCTAATAAGTAATTTGTTTTAGTTTCCCAAGCGGGAAAGGATGAAGGATTTGTGGAGCAGATGGTGCGTCGATCATTGACCAACTTGCAAACCGACTACCTCGATCTGTACCTTATCCACTGGCCCGGTGTGAGTGGTAAGTTTCGATTGTGGTTCTGTCAATGCGCTTGCAATATCGAGATCGATCGTTTTCTGTTCGACTAGGTATGCAAGTCACCCATCCGGATAATGTGAAGTATCGGAAGGCGACCTGGAGCGCGCTGAGCAAGATGCAACGCGAAGGCTGCCTGAGATCGATCGGTGTGTCGAACTATACGGTGAAGCATCTGAAAGAGATGCTGGCGGAGTGTAACGGGATCGTTCCTTCTGTAAATCAGGTACTTTTGGGTGATGTTTCTTTGTTAGAGTCATATTTTTCTTTGTTTTAAAAGAAATGGGGGAAAACGAACAAAAATTTGCCCAAAACCGATAGTACATATATGTTTTCTTTATCATTCTTTATTTTCCGCAGGTTGAATGGCACCCGTACTACTATCAAACGGAGCTGCTAGAGTTCTGCCGCCAGCACGGCATCTTCCTGCAGGCGTACTCGTCCCTCGGATCATCCAACACCACCGAGCTGCGTGAAGACGCGACGGTGAAGTCGGTAGCCAGTAGGCTCCAGAAAACCTCAGCTCAAGTGCTGCTTCGCTGGGCCGTGCAACAGGAAATCGGAATCCTGCCGAAGGCTCGTTCGCGAGCCCACATCGAAGAAAACGCGGCCCTTGCATTCGAGATTTCACCCGAGGATATGAAGCAGCTGAACGAGCTAAAAGACAGTGTGGGGCAAAAGTTTGCCTGGAACCCGGAAACGGTTGTATAGAGATAGTCACATAGCAGTTGGAGCGGTTGACAAGGGGAAATGGTGCCTTTATATCGTTAAGTTTAGTTTGGCTGCTTTGCTTTTTATATCAATTTGTACTTTATCTATGGTGGTGTACCTTCTGTTAAAAACGAAAATAAGAAACACGTGTCAAACACGTCTCGAAATGGCAACTGCGCTAGCGAATCGCATCTCTCGTGAGTGTTTGTCCAAGTTTGAGAGTCTTCCGAAAACGGGCAAACCGAATGCGTCGTTCGAATGGACGATCCTCTCAGCGATCGTACTCGCACGAGACGGTGACCAGAGGAACGATTTACGCGTAGTCGCATTGGGTGCCGGCACGAAATGTCTCGGAGCGGACGAGCTGAGCCCCCGGGGTGACCGGGTGAATGATAGCCACGCGGAGGTGTTAGCCCGACGTGCCTTCTTGCGCTATTTGCTCGAACAAATCGAAAACGCTCTCGGGAGCGAAAAGGAGAGCATTTTTGTGCGTAAGAACAGCAAGTTCGCCCTGAAGGAAGGCTATTCGTTTCACTTCTTCACCACACACAGTCCCTGTGGCGATGGGAGCATATTCGAGTGGCAGGAGCTAGAAGAGGCACCCCCTGCAAAGAGAACCCGAACGGATCAGCCGTATTCCGAGCCGGCAGTGGACGACGAACACGTTCGAATGACGGGTGGAAAACTGTTGCAAGCAAACGATCAAACCGGTGATCGGATGGCACAAACGACCGGATGCGTACGGACGAAGCCGGGTCGCGGTGTACGTACGCTTTCCGTTTCCTGCAGCGATAAGTTCGCCCGTTGGAACGTGCTCGGAGTGCAGGGTGCACTTCTGATGCTGCTGCTGGACCGTCCGATCTATCTAGAAAGTGTGGTTCTGTGTGCGGGGACGGATCATTCGACGGAAGCGATTCGACGTGCCCTGTGGGGCCGGTTCGATCGGTGGACGGAAGGAGAAAATGCGCTCAAACCACCGTTTCGGTGCATTCGGCCGGTGATTGTTGCGGCGACCGATGGGGTGCAGTTTAAATATCGCAAAAATCGGCAGCCCGGAGCGGATGCCGGTGGAAAATATCAACCTTCCCCGTGTGGGATTGTGTGGTGTGATGTGGCTGGAAGGTAAGCAATTAATTTGTATGGGATTTTTATGGTTGGAGGTGTGGCAGATACATTGGAGGCAACGTATTTTTTTTTTTGACAATTAAGGACTTTTTTTGCTGTTTTAAAAAGAAGATGAAGTTATGTAAAAGTATCTCTTAAATGGAGGAAAATATGATTTGGGTTTGATAGTATTTTAGAAAAATGAACACTTGCTTTCAAGTCATTCTACCGAACGCGAAAAGGTCAGATCGCAGAGAAAATCTTACGTGCGGAAAATAAGGAACGCATACAAAAGCACAATCGTAAAGGCGATACAGACCGACGTCGGGATTGCAGGACCGCGATTGCAGGCACGACTGTAATTTAATTACATATTTTCACCATAATTACATGAGTCGCCCTGTAGCAAGGGCGTCGTTGGCAAAGGAAGAAATCACCGGTTCGAAACTGAGGAACGAGCGAGGATTACATTGCATTATTCTCCATTACCTCTGCTGCCGTCGTACGTTGCTTCCGCTGCGGAGCTTTCGTGCCAATTACTGGTTTTCTTTGCATTTAGAGCAGTTGCGTCCGCTTTCCAACCGGTCCCTTCGCCTTCTACTGCGAGCGAAAGGACACATAAATAATTATTTCTCGCACGACAACTACGATTGCGATATCCCTTCTTACTCCACGGGGGTGGGTGTCAAACGTAATTTGTCTTCTGCAATTGCTATTAGCTGCCACTCTAGTTGCGCTCTGCACGAGGAATGGTCACGGAAGCGGTACGAGCTTGCTGGCACAAGACAAGTATCGAACGCGTCCCCGGGTTTGTTGTCGCATACGCTTGTGTTTGTTTCGCTTTAATAATCCCTGTTAATAGTAATGAATGTTCGGGCCATTATTTCCCTGCGCAATTTGCGCACATTCTGTATTTTTCAAGCGCGATTCGGCGACACTTGATTGAAAGCTCACGGCGACGTTTTACACTTCCGGTTGCTTGTTTTGCTGCTTGTGCTCCACCCCGTTTATATTCCAATTCGTTGGTGACTGGGATGCGACTGGGTGGGAGTTTAATAATTTGATTCACTTTCTGCAATTAAATGTTTCACCTCGCACTCTGTTTCGTGTTCTTTTTTTTTTGCTTCTTCTCTATCCCTATTTACAGATCCCACGAGGTGGAAGTATCGGGCCGGCGGCATGGGGTAACAAAGCGTAAACTTGCAACACCGGCGGCTCGTTTGCAGATTTGTAAAATCGAATTATTCACCCGTTTTGCACGAGCGTACGACCGTGTCGCCGGCAGCACCCGGGACTTGGGCGTGAATAATTTACTACCCGTGTCGGAACAGCGCCATCCTGCAGGATCAGGTACACCGAGGGATGATAAACTCGACGCGGCGCAATCGCATTCCGGTGCAATCGTTTCCCCGCCGGTGGAAGGTGTTACGGATATTGGCAAACTTTCTTACGCGAGCGCGAAAGCACTGTCGGTGGAGTACGCGGAACAGTGGGCACGTGTGCGGGTGAACATGTTTGAAGTGTGGACGAAAAAACCGGACGCTCTGGGTGAGTTTTTCATCGGTGCGGACACAGGCAACTGAGGGTTTTTTTCGCTTTTTACATACTGTAGTTAGTCACTTATTGAATTATGGAAACCTTTTAGCAGGATGCTGACTAATAAAGACTTTCTAATATGTTTGAGGGCATTGAGATGCTTGGCAGATCCGAAACATGGAAAAGGTATTGAAATATAGCAACTTTTGGCATATCCGCGTTGGTCGTTACGTCAGAGAAGTGAACTGCTAGACTTTCTCTCGATCGTATGAAGTTGTGAATCTGCGTGCACCGTTCAACACAATTATCCAAGATCTGTGGGGAAAGATTTTTTGGTTGTAGTTTAAAAGAAAGCTTCTCTCTCTCTCTCTATGATACTGCCTCAACACTTCGGTCTCATCTTGCCCAGCCGTTATACCGGTATAAAGGCTTACCGGCATAACGAGACCCATTTTCCCCGTTTTCCCACGACGACGCGAAAGGGCAGACAACCGGCAAATTGACTGGATCGTGCAGTGCAAACGCAGGGCTAATGTTGGGCTTGCGGGAACCCAAAAAAATGGCTCCACTTCAGTCGCCATTTCAGAACCACCACCGCACCGGATAGCATTGTTTTTGGCACACAAGTTTCCGTCGTGCGAAATGTGAAGTACCGCACCGGTTAGCAGACTTTGTCGCAGACACGGTAGAGAGATAGAGCCAAAAAAAAAAGAGGCAAACTTATATTCTCCACACTAAAACCTTGGCTCTCTCGGGTTTCGGGATGGTGTTGCGTTTAATTGGCTTCTTCTTGTTTGGACTTGCAAGCTTTTTTTTGACTCCGCGCCACGTGGAGACATCCTCCTGCTGGGGCCGTTCGGTTGTGTTGTGTTGCGATTCGGCGGAGTTATGTGAAAGGATTTAGACACGGTTTTTTCAACTATTATTTCAACTACCTCCACACTACAGGGAGCCGTCTTCGTTTCTAATCCCCGGCTTTTTTTTCGGAATATTTATACACGCTCTTGTGTTGCTTTTGAATTGTAGTTTTTTTTGCATTTTAAAATGCGAATTATTTCGTGAGCTGGCCGAGTAGTTTGACAAAATGTATAACACGAGCAAAAGAAAAGAAATGTATTATAGCATAGATTTCGATACGAACAAATTGGTTTCCAATTTTATCATATTTTTCAGACAATTTTTCGTACTATCTTACTGGTTTGATTGAATTTCAATATTTATTGTTGCGGTTGATGTAAAACAATGCAATAATGATCAATTCTCTGCTCGCTTTGTGACTATATTCAAATCGTTTATTGGATGGCTATCCCATTTATTTATTGTTATCAAATTAAAGATATATCCAGCGTAGCGTGTACTCGTCCGATTCGCCCGCTGCAACGGAACCACTGTTTATGTTTTACATTAGCAATCGACCTCACTGCATTGCATTTTCCATTTTTTCTAATGGTTTGTTACTGGCAACAAAAAAAAAAGAAAACACTAAGGATTGCCGATGGAACCGAACGATAGGGCATGGTATCGACAGCACGCGGCACTCGAAGATCGAGAAACAAGACGGGTATGATGCAATTTCGCATCCCCCGTTCACTAAAACATGCTTCAAACGAATGTTTCGACGTGCTCGCCGTTGCTACGGATCCGGAGGCTGCGTTTTGGGATCTTCTGCTCGGATAATAGTGCAGCTTTGTGTTCGCTATCGATAGCAAATACACACACACACACACATACTGCTCGGTAAGGGATCGAATCAAAACGGTCGGGAAAAAGAAAATACACAGCATATCCAATTTAAACGAAGTCAAACGGAAGCTGGATGAAAAACCCGCAAAATTGTTAGTCTCGTTAACCCGGCCCCGGGTGCGGAGTTTCCGGGCGGGTGGCTTGGGGGCCGTTTATCGTCCCGGGCGTGTGTGCATTTCGCTTCCGTTTGCTTTTTCTCAAACTCATGGGCCGGCAGCTTCACGGCCTGGCGCTGGTGTGCGCCTGCTTTACATTCATCGATGCAGCCGGTAGTTGTTTATTTGACCGGAAAATGCGATTGCCTTCATCGGTTCGTGTTTTTTTCGCATTACAACACGAACTTGGCTAAGCACTTATTCTGGAACGCCTCTCTCTCTCTCTCTCTCTCCCTTACTCCAGTCGGAAGCGAGGAATTCTCAAATGTTAGTGTATCCTTCTGAGGGTTGAACAAAAATAATAAAAAAAACGCACCGAGAGAAGGTCCTGTGGGTTAAGGAAATAATCAAAATCGGCTTCTGGTTTCCACAGTACAGTGGTATGCTACTGCGATTGGCTGCGATATGAGCATATCCTTCGCTTGCTTTGATCAAAACGCTCGGTGAATGGCGCCAAGGTATTGGAAGAACACACGTTCGACAACATATGGAAACGGAAGGTATACTGGTGGTCGTACAGTGAATCGGTAACAGTTGACTCTCTCCCGCTTGCACGGTGCGGGAATGGTCGGTTAACCTCCTCCCGTGAAAGGTTTATCCGTTTAGCATTACCATAAAATTATCATGAAATTACGCTCATCGAGTGCAAAATCTCAGTTACTTGGTACATTTCGGTTCTCGACCGAGCGTTTTGTACGGTGAAGTGGTAGCGCTGGAAGCGTAGCTTTTCGACACGATGCACGATGTCGTCCTATGGAGTTGGAATTTTTTTATTTCGTTTTTATTGATCTCGTTTGCGGAAAGGAGTAAATTTGGTTTATTTTTCATTTTTGCGATATATTTTTCTAACCATTGTTTTATTTTCCTGTGAATTGTGTACGTTTTCTTCGTTCAATTTTCAGAATGTTTACAAGCAAATTAAGTATATGAGTTGATCTTATTCTGAAAAAGTTGGGATTTTAACCAACGTCAAGATCAACCGTCATGTTTTAGCGTCCCAGTTTTAGTTCGGTTTAATTCCGCCAATGTTTTAGAATGGATTGAGTGCTTCCTGCTGCTTTTCAACCGAAATAGGCAAGCTAAAAACCGACCAACGTTGTGAGTAATGAAAGCTCACCAGGGATGATTTTAATTAGCTTTAGATGTATTGTCCTATTCATTGTTTATTCATTTCATGTTTGAAATGCAATTGGACATAACTAAACATTGAAAGTAAGCTATAGATAAGCTTATTTCTTTCCACTAAATAAATTCTTTTATCTCAAACAAAAGTACAAGTGCTCATGCTTACAATTACACTAAAATTTCCCAACAAATGCAATATAATACCAGGTTTTTGTTCCATGATTTGACACAAACAACATCAAACGACCTTTGCGTGACGCATAGAAGAGAGTTGCAAAAACTAATGTCAAGGACACAATCATAATGTGTTTCGTTAATTACGGAGCCACCTGAGGCTGCAGGTCCTTCTGAATCGTGAGCGGTTTTTTTTTTACTTTGGTATCGTCTATTATTTTGGCGTCCACTTTTGCATGCATCATGCCACGAGTACTAATGCCTTTGTTTGTGCTTCCACATAAACGCATAATTTGATAAATTTGCTCCATTCGCTTTCATCCTGGGCCGGATCTGAAGTATGAGATTAAGATTAAATCATCTATCGGTGGATTTCGCCTACAGGGAAACTCTCCCCCTCCCCCTTGCTTCCCATTGCCGTCGTAATATGTGCTGACTCACTACCAGAAGCGTCCGACGGTGCGAAGGTGCGGTGAAATGAAACTGTTGACGCATACAGCATTAGAGTTCGTCCGCACGATTCGCTTGCGTCACTGTGGGGTAAGGAATTTATTTTCCTTGAATCGGTCGGGTGACACACACCAAGGTTGCACCATATCTTGATTACTTACGGTTCCACTCAACTGTGGATGAAGTGATCCTCTGATCTGAAGCCATGTTCGTTGGAGTTTCTTTTATCTTCCGTTCTACGTTCCGTATCGAGTGCATCCACGGTGGTGACGAGCGAGATATGAGACATAATATGAGCATGCAGAGAATGGAAGAGCATGTCTCGCTACGATAAGCCTAGCAATCGATCAACCATGTGGGATGCCCCATTGTCTTTGCCTTGACCATGAATGTGCAGCCAAAGCATGTCTGGTAGGTTCGTCTGTATCAATCATCTTAATGGCGGTAGATGGAGCAACAGCATATTGCTTTGGGGGTTTTCCCCCCATCAGATGGCTCGCCTTTACGTTCGTACTTTTAAGAATGTTTTCTGATGGTTTACAATGTCGGTTTTTTGCGTCTATGACAAACTAGTTTGAATTTACATTACAAGGATTTTATTTTAGAAATCAATATACAGGAAAACAAAACTGCATAAAAAACAGAAATAAATGTATAGGTAGTTTGACGTTACTGTAACGCTTTTAGCAAATGAAATGGTGCATTTTTCATACCAGACTCACGCTATTTTTGTGAAGTGAAAAATGACTGAACCACAAAAGGAGCTATGATGAGAAAACGCTCGCCTCAGCATACAGGTGAAACAACACCTGATGGATGATAGTTGCGAACATTGGCGAAGGATAAACCCGTTCCACCGTGTCCGTAAGCCTTTTTTTAGTCTCACACTCAACCGGTTCCTTCACAAACGTGTGCGCTTATATTTTTTGTTTTGTATCCGGGCCTGGCTGGGCGGGCTTGGAGGATTATGTCTAATACGATTATGATGACATTGAAATGTATTTATTGATGCGGATTTTCGGGAGGCCATCTCATAGGGCGTTTATTTTTGTTGTTGTATTTTTTTTGTTTGCCCGGCCCGGAAGAAAGCTTTCGTCAGCGGAAACGGAAACCTCGCTCTGTTTCTCCGTTCCGGCCCCCTGTCTTTCGAACACAAGTAGGCTTGTCGTTCGGTTGGTTTGGCTGTTTGTGCCTGTTGTGTTCGTTTGTTCGTTGTACGATTTCGTATTCATTCGCCGTACGCCGCGTGCTGGCCATTTGACTTTCCGGTCGTAGGTGACCCTGGGCCGGGCCGGTTTTTTAGACTCTTCCCTCTCCCACGGAATGGAGGAAAAATAAATTTAAATCGAATTAGTTCCGTGTGATTGGAACCTCCGACCGTGCCGCTGTCCGGTTCGGCTGCGAATGAAATTATTATTTTTTATTCATCATCAATTCTAATTTGATTGAATTTTCGAGCGAAAACGGTGGCTGGAAACCGATTAGAAAAGTTCAAAACATGGAAAACTGGACAGGAGTGGGTTTTCAAGAGTACGTTTGTATTGGCATTGCAGTCTGAGGAATATTGAGTTAAGTTAAAAAAAACCCATACAAACATCGAGTAACGAACAGAATGCGTTTAAATTGTCATGTTAAAATAACTACACTTTGAATGGAGCGAATAGAAATATAAATTCAATAATTCCCAAACATACCCAACATATATTTTTTAGCAACATTGTGTATGTTTGACGGACTCATTTCCAGGAAAAAAAACATCTTTAGTTGCCCTTCGGTCAGAGATTGTACAACCGATATGAAACACGGTTGGTAGGTCACGTCACATCGCTCCCTTACCAGTGCCACCGTGTAGGGGGACGAACACGGGTGTGACATATGCATACACGAACCACCCGGGAACGTGTACATAGGACAGGTCAGCATAGGACACGAAAACAAAGCTCCCCCTGCTTCCCCCAAAGCAAGCGGAGCAACAAAAACAGAATTAAATAAATAAAATGTTGACCACCGTACCGACGAACGGAGGTCGAACATGTTTGGGTAGCTTTTGCTCGGGTTTCGAACGCCGGGAGGGAGAGTTTTGTCATGTCGCCGGGTTTTTGAGGTTCGATTTTATTCGATCTCGATCTTCGATATGTGTACGCTTCAAGTTCAAGCTCATACGATGAGCTTTTTTTCTGGAAAGCGAATATTTGGTCAATCCGTGTCAATGGAGGCAAAGAAAAACAATCGAGCGTTTCCTCGAGCGTCTCTAGTTGCTTTTTTAGGACTTTTTTGTACATCCGGCTACTGGCCGTTACCAAAGCGTATTTTTATTACATTTATCTTAAATGCTAGGAACTAATGCAAGGATTTTTGAATACATGTTTATATTGGTATTATTTTCCTACACAAACATTGTTGAAATAGGTTTATAAATAGGCACAATTCTATTCCTGATATCCGGTGTTTTTATTCTTTAAGATGTATTGAGTTTTAATTACTAATTTTATATGTCAGGCCAGGTGCTACTCCTCATTTTATCAGTAACTTTAAAAGCCACCAATGGTTGCACCATTTACTGTTTCTATCCCTTTTTACAGTGAAGACCTCTCTTGCAATCGCGGGTTACTACGTGAAAGCTGAAAAAGCTGCAACATTTTCACGGTTCGAAACGCGCCTAAAAGTATGCTACGCTTGTGTAGCGCATGTAGAAGGAGAACATTTGAAAATTCCTGGAACGTTTAAGCCACATTACACAGACAAAACATTTGAAGAGCGTTGCTGAAGTAGGTTGAATAGTTAAAGGCTCTATTAAGAAATATTTTATTGAACGTGTTCAATCCGTGGAACAAAAGCCTCCTTACACCGCCAGTTTTGCCATAAGCATCTCGTCTTATGCTATGAAGCCGTTCGAAGCGATTCAAGCGGTTCATGCCATTCTGCAGCTACTTATAATTCGCACGAGCATTGCTTGCAAGGATAGTATAATGGTGTATGATTCGTAGTAGGCGTATTGTTTATTGGAAATCAGTCACGGCGATGAAGTGGTCGGCAATTAGCTAGCTCGCACGTTCCTTTGATTAGCGAATCGAAGGTATGGAAATATGGTTTTCACTTGTGATGTAGGTTGCATCCGGCATCGCAAGTGGAAAGCTCTAACCATAGACGATGATTTTACGCCCATGAACATGCTACACGCTTCGTTTTTCTCCTGCACCACCTGATGGCCTACGGACCGGTTTTTCTGTCGTTTAGTCCTGTCTATGCTCGGTGAAAACCGGTCAATAACCCACACATCGAACACACAATAACAATACATGCGTGTCTGTATGTGTTTATGTGCCTTCACAAGTCCTCCGGCGATGGCGTGTTGAATAGATCGAGCTACGAGCGGGGAAAAAACCCCGTCACCGATGGCAAACAGGCAACTAAATTTTATAGTTGTCTCCTCTCTCGTTTTACACTGTTTGCGGCTGGCAGACGATGGTGTCGGCAACTTAGATGGGGGGAAAATATCGTACTGAAACGTGGTGGAGAATGCTATAGAAAATAATAAAATGGACTGCCGCGATTGTGTCGCTTCTGCTGGCTCGAAGCAGCCCGCGATCGATCGCCTCCGATCGGGGGTTTCGATTTCTTTCACCATCAACTAGATTAGCTTCCCGTGCCGGGAACATCAAGCGAACCGAACCGTGCACCGCCATTTTCGCTGCGAGAATAGTTTTTCCGCCCGTAAGAATTCAAATAGTTGATTTGTTTTTTTTTTGTGCTGCAGCTGTAAGGGTGAGGGTTTTTGCTGTCGTAAAATAGAAAGAATCGAGTGAAAAACGCGAATGAGGTTTTATTGGCGCTTGTTTGCTGTCCTAGTAAACTTGGGGAAGTCTTGATTTAAGCATTCGATTTGTGTTGGGGACTGTTAGCTGAAGGGTACACTGAGAGTTGAACGTATTTAGATTATTCGAATAATATTTCGCAATAACACGTACCTATCGTTCAGTTTTATTCGCTTGATTAGATCGCATCGATTTATTATATTCAATACAACTATTTAACAGATATTAAATTTGATTATGCGGTTTTAAATCGGGATTTGAGCTTAAATTCTTGCATTTCTCTTCAGCAATTCTTTCGTGTACGAATTATCTTTTTGAATAAATTTCAAAATTCTTACGTTTAGGTTAAACAAATTATGATTTAATTACAAACATCCATTAAAAATTAATAAACTCCGCGGGGAGTTTTGTAGTGTGGAGGAAAAGAAGAAAATTATCTGGAAGTTAAAAAAAAACAATCGAAACAAAAAGAAATCCACCCGGCAGCGGTCGAGTAAAAACTATAAGAACGGAAAAGTGGAACGTTCATACGGAACATTAAACCGTACCGAGCGACAGAATGAAACGTATTTCGGTTTTATTCATGTTTTGTGTGTATGTGTTCGGATGCGAAGGGATGAGAAAATAAGTTAGCAGTAGGGAGTAAAAACTAAACCGCTGCAAACAAAAGAGGAACGATCCGCACGGCTTACGGGTGCAAAGGGGGGCTTTTTTTTTTAAAGAAAGTTAAAAATAAAAACTAAAACAACAAGCGATGGAAACGATGAACCACATTTTGCTGTTCTGCTTGCTTCACGCAGCCATCAGTCATACAACGGGTGACAGTGGGAGGAAAAAAAAAAGAAAAAGAAAGCAGATCTGAACAAAAAAAAAACAGATAGGAGCCATCGCTTGAGAAAAACGACTCGACTCGGGTTTGATCCACGGATTGTGTTGTGTTTATGTATGTGTGTGTATGTGATTGTGGTTTCAGTTTTATTGTGCTCGATTGTTTTGTCCTCATCCCCGTTTTATGTGCACTGCAGTTGGATTTAATTGTTGGATAGTGTTTTGCAACCCTTATTTTTAGCGCGTCTTAGGATAGCGTTCGGGAAAAAAGGCGTTCCGGGAAATTCGTCCTTTGTTGAGCGCGAAAATTCCCCCCCCCCCCATCACTGTTTGCAAGAAAAACAGATCTATTGAGAGTGTGGCGATTGTTCTCGATTGAGTGCCGATTTCCGAAAAACGTTTTGTACGTTTCTGGGTGCTGCTGAATCGTAAAGCTCTTGGCGTGTCGTTGAAAGGATTATCCTGTCATTTTAAATCACCATTTTTAAATCATCATGGCCTACTTTTGATTTAACGAGCAGCGCAGTTTGGAATTTTTGTATCTACTCTGAGCGAATCAATTTCCGGAGAATATTGATATGAAGTTTGCATACTTTTAGGCGAAAAATGGATTGCGATTTCATTTATCTGTTGATTGCTTTAATCATTAAAACTTTTAGGTATAATTGAATTAATTGTTTTCTCTTAAAAAGAAAATACTTTTCAGTTTTACGTGAAATTTAAATATCAATCGTGCGAATGAAAATTGCCTAGAAAATGTTTACTCTAATCATCTCCCACAATGAACACTCGCTTCCAAACCATTAGCAGTAGCCGATCGCAACGCGGGCACACGCTACCGTGAGCATGAACATTCCACATTATCGGATAGAAACTATTAAAAACAAATTTATCCATTAAACTGTTGGTGCCCGTAGCACCACCAAACGGAACGTTCGAAAACGAAATGAAAATTGGTAACAAAAAAAAAAACGCTCCCAAATTTGGCTCTGGCTTCCAAAACTGCACTCAAACGCTTCAATCCCTGGGCTGAAGTTTATTTTCATACTTTCTTTTATCTGTTTTAAAATAGTTTCAGTGTGGCGGCTTCCTGTTTCTGTTTGCTCCACAAATATTGCCCCCACGGTGGTCCTCCTCCCCATTGCCGCATCGCTCCCCAAACTGCTACCTGCCATCGCTGTAAGCCGAGTGGAAAATTCACTTCACAATCAAGTGGTGTGAGCTCCCGTCATGGGGCTTGGGAAAATTGGAATTGTTTTTCCTGCGATACTCTATCGCTTTTATCGGTGCGTCGTTTTTTTTTGTTTTTGTTTTTGTTTGTTTGTGTTTGCTCTCATTCGTGGCTTGCGCGTTTGCTGGTGGCAGTTAGAAAAGCGCGGACCGCTTCCACAATACGGTTGGCGGTTATTATGCCGGCCGTGCTTTCATTATAATCGGCTAGCTTCAATATCTTGCGCTCGATTGTTTGCCGTTCAGATTTTCATCTAATAGTTTCGCGTGACACGCTGTCCAGCGGTGGGTGGGAGGGTGCAGAGAGCGTCCGGTAATGGACGTTTCCTTTCGCAACGATGGCGCGGACAGGCCTGCGAGATACCGCACCACCATAGTTATTGCACTCGTTTGTAACTATAAAAATTTCATTCCTCTTTGTTTCATCAACAACATCATCAGCAACGGGAAGGCGTTTTTTTTCTCTCTTGTTGTGCTGTGCTGTGATTTGAAAATTTTCCACTTTCCTGCCATTCCATTGGCTTTTCACCATGGAATCTATTTTCAATCTATTAGCCAGCAAAACGGGCAGGATAAATGGCTTTGGCGTTGGTAGGCAGGGCCTGGTGCAAATAACAATATCGATCAAGGGTAGGGAACACTTTTGTGTTATGTTTATATGGTTGGCATTTTTCTATTTTAATTTATCTCGAAAGCTTTATCCACGCCCACGGGCGGATTCCTTCCGGTGGCGTGACTATATCGGCAGTGGGAATGGATCGGTTTAGTAATGGTTCGCCCATTATCCGAGTGTGGATGGAAATATGTTACCATAGGTCGATAACAATAGGAATCGTGTGTCTCTAGAGGCTCTCTTACATATATTTGTTTTACTAGGTTATAAAAAATATACATATTACAAATTGCATATATTTAGGCTGCGGATACAAAGCGGTAGTCAAAAATATAACAGACGCAAGGGAAACAGAAAAAAACGGAGAAATTTATTGTTTGAAACATAAGTGACCTAATTGGCAGCGAAGGATTTGATGCGGATTGAGATCGGATTGGGATTTGTTTCCTATTTATATGTTTTTTTTTTCGTTCACATCCCGAACTAAGTGCGAAACCACATATCAAAAGGATGACGGTAATGGAGCTTAGCATGGAGAATCCTTTTCCCACGGTCGTAAGCTTTACCCGACTGACGGGATGAGTGATGTTTTGTGACCGAAAGGTTTGAAAAAATTTTTATAAGAGGTGCATTTTCGATGGAATAAAACAGTGCTACAATTTTGTTTGTTTTCGATACGGAAAAAGCGACTTTAAAATCTCGCTTCACTCTGCATCTTTGGCTCACCGATTTGTTTCCACTTCAGTTCACCCAGCCACGTCGCCTTTGCCTTGGCCGATGGGAAAATAGACCCAATTCACTCCGAACGAGTGGTGTTGTGCTTGTTAGCTAGCACGGGCACAAGGGATGCCGTCGCACAAATTTGCAATTGCACTTATTCAATTCTCGCGAGGATCATTAAAACGAGGGTACGTGTTCGCATGCATCGTACGATGGCTCCTTATCAGCGACGTACGATCAACGGCATGGTTCGAGCCAATGTTAACGCGCCAGTAGAAATACGAACCGTACGTGTTGGTTGCCCGTGCCCTTGGTGTAGTATGGTTGGCTTTGTTGACGTTTGGCTTGCAATATCATTATTTTCCAAACTGCATGTCAGCGGTTCTGTTCCACGAGGAAACGGGTGTAATCAATAGTGGAAACGCCTGGGAAATGAAGAAAGTAAATCTGATAGAGCATGAAATTTGGAGTCGAGAAACATCGTCAAGTGCCTCAAAGGATTTGCTTTCGAATTGGTGTAGATTACTGGAGCTGGTGACATGGAAATATGTCAGCTATAGTATGATTAAAATGTAAAACTACCTTTGCGTTGAGTTTTACTTAAAATTCCATATCGAAGCAGATAAGATAAAAATGAAGATAAAGCTACCATTGAATAAAAAACGGTGAAAACCATCACAATCTGCACCATTTTGCCCGGTACGCGCGTCATTCGCGCTTGTCACAAATTTCGGTTCACTTCCCTCGATTAAGCAATCATCCGCGTGGCGGCAGCGAAACTATCTGCTGGCGGATATAATTGCTTTTGAAAAGCAGCATCGGATTACGCACCGAGCGCCATCACGCGCATTACTATTAACATTCACATTAAGCTGTTACGGCACGGCGAAGTCAAAACGTTTATGGTTTATGAATTCATCGCCAAATTTAGCGTTTATCGGATCCGGGCTCGGTAGAAGCTGCTGAAAAGATGAGCCTTTCGAATATCGGCTTTGGTGAATGGGAACGCCTTAAGCGCCCGGGCAAAAAGAGACGGGTGCTATCAAAACGTTACTTTGCTGCGCGTAAATATATCCGGTCTCGCCCCTCTGGAGCATCGTGCACCATCGCAAAACGGGGAAAATATTGTGACCGAGCTTACGGATAATAAACAACGAAATCACCATGAATCTACCCCCTACTTCAGCTGGCCGAGCTGGTCAGCTTACGGGTGGCATCGTGCTGTCGATCGTACGAGCGTGACTTCCGGGCAGAGGGGGACTTATAGTAATTATTTCCCCACGAAAGCTCCACGATGGAGTGAAAGTGAAAAAAACGTCAACAAAAAAGCGTCTTTTGCAGCCATGATCTGGCTTACAAGGAGCGTATTTTCATTATCAAAGGCGAAATGCTTCCGGGAGCTGAAATACACATTAATTTTTTTTGTTTTGGAAGGTTAAAAATCAATAAAGAACACAAATTTGCAAGTATTTTGTAAAGAATAACAGTAAAAAATGGAAATAATATTTAAATCCCTTTAAATTATTGCTTCTTTACATTTTCAAAGAACATATCATTCACTTTTATGTTTAGTTGAAATGTTAGAATAAACCGTCCAAAATACCAACAAAGATTTTTTTTAGCGGCAAGTGTCTAAATGGCTGATTCACGAACCTTACGCCGAAATGTATGCAATCTGCGGTGCATAAACGTTTCGTTAGGAATTTATTGGTAAAATTTTGATATGAGAATGGTTAGAAAGAGCCACACTTGGGTAGAATTTCGAAATAAAAGCGAATATGTGAGGAAACTGCTGGAAAATTAAACGTAAGGCTCGTTTCAACCATCGTCTATGCGAATGCCCAAGCGGCATAGTTGCAAATCGGCAGCGAAATCGGAAAATCAGAAGAAAAAAAAAACAAAATGCAGCCCGTGAAACCGTGCATTCATAAGTGCGTTTTATACGTGCTTTGTTTGCTGATGTATAAATGTCCCCGGCGCTGCAAAATGCATCGGATGCGGTGCGTGCATTTTTGCAGCAGCCGAACGACATCTGGGTCAGCATGACGCCCCTTTTCCCGTCCCTCCAGGCGTGCTGTTACGAACAGCAAATGTGTAATATTTGTCCCCGGATGTGGTTTCTAAAGCAACGCAGGCACACGTGGTAGAGACGCGGCGTTGAGGTTGATTATTGTGATGGAAGCTTCGTTTTGCTTGTTGTTATTTTTCTCCCCCTCTCCCCCTCCCACAGCCACCGTGGGTGGTGCAATGGTGCACTTTGCTCCATCCGTCAGGTGATCAGGGGAGATAGAGTACGGGTGGCTTATCAAGGGATTGTATTGTTGCGATACCTGATGCTGCTTCCGTTTGCGATGCGGATTCACGTTTCCTGCTGCTGGTTCTAACATTTCCGTGCCTTCCCGTGGTTCCCTTTGCACGTTTCGCACGTGTCGCCCTGATGGAGCTGCTTCGTGCTACATTGTACACCGGAACATGTGTGTGCACGTTTCGAATGCAATCAGCAAAACAACACCGGTGGCGTTTCACGGAATGGAAGCATAGATTCGCCTTGTTTTCTTTCCGTGCGCTTCCCATCAACCAGGACGTTGTTCCACCTTCCCAGCTGAAAAGCTTGCGTTCGAACGGCAAGTTCCGCGCACTTACACGCTCTCGCGGATGCATTCTTCAGCTTCAGCACTGTCCCCGCAGCTAATGCCAACTCTATGGTAAAACTAGCGCAAATGAGATTCATTTTTAATGCACGCGACACTCGTGCCACAGGGTCGGGTGACAAGAGGCTCATTTGTACATTATTACGGGTCGAGTTTGCGTGCGAACAGCGTGCTCCATTTGCAGGACGGCAAAAAAGTTAGCCCGTACGACTTTGTACCTAAGGACTTAAGGTCTTAAGCTGTCGCTGTCGTTTGTGCGCCGCGGCACACGACGAAAGGAAACTCTATCAAAACTACGTCCCGTCCCTCTGACCCCTCCCAGCGGCACTGACAAAAGCGGTAAGGCAATTATCATATCAACTTGTGCTACTGCGGTCAACTATCTGTGGCCGGAATTTCGAGTCCATTGTTCTTATGCGAACTCTGAGTGGGAGAAAGTTTTCAAACATACACAAAAAAAAGAATCTTTCAATGTGAACTATGTTTCTTTTTTGGTTTAAAAGAATGTTTGAAATTATGACACATATTCCACATACTTTTGGGAATCGGACGTTCTTAACGGCACGCGAGCTGTGCTTACCGTGTGATAAAAACATCATAAACAGTCAGAAATAATGTGGCTTTTGATGCTTCTGAAAATATTTGCTACGCTGACAAAAAACGAAAATTGTATACTTTCAGGCTGATATTATAATTTTCATTCCTAAAAGAAGGAAATCGTTAAATAATCTGGAAAAAGTGTTATTACCCCAAAATCTTACCACTTGGAGCAAGAGAAATAAACATGAATATAGCATTTTTGTTAGGTTTTATTAAATCGAAGTCATTTTCATATAATCGGTTCCTTATGAGAAGTGTAAATAATATCGATTTTAACCTTTTTTTTTTTTACTAATTCTTAATAAAGTTCTTCGTAAGATGAATAATTCGATCAATCGTAGGCTTATTATGACTTCCCCAATAATTAACGTAACATTCAAATTATCATACGACTGTGGGTGTTTTGCACACTAATTTGGCTTATTTGCGCACTAGGCGAATGCCAACTTAGCCATTCCAACACCTTTATGTCCACCCCCGGTGAAGGTTGTCATCTGGAACACCGCCTAAGTTCCGCCCTTTAAAAATGGCTGATGAAAGAAATTAACATTTTCTTGTCCGATTTGTCACGTGGCTATCTCGAGACCAAGTTTGCGATTCAGTTGGACTAGTTTGGCACCGGGCAAGCCTACAGCCAGGAAACCCAGCTTCAGTAAGCTGCGAGCGAAAAAGTTTCCAGTTGGCGTTGCGCAGCAGTGTAGGGAAAGTTTGTGGTAACTCTTTCCTGTGCTCTTTCCCGGGCGTCTGTACTGCGTCCTGTACGGTTATTATTCACGAAAAAAAACTGGTAAAACTCAGGCAAAAAAGGTTTAAAAAAGAACAAAAACTTGCTTTTTGTGTTTGTTGGGGTTTTTTGTGTGTGTCAATGCTTGCCTGCGGAAGATCGTCCATGGATGGGCAAGAAGAGCGGCATTCCTGTCCAGCTTCCAGTTTTCCAGTGGCAAAGTTTTCGTCTCCCGGTTTCTTCGATCCCTTTGGTATGGTAATTTGATTCTGTGATAATTTTATATGAAAATGTGAAAGGAATATAAATTGTGTCTCACATCTCCGCCGGTTTCTCGCAGCTCTTGCGCATCCGGTACGAGGGACGAACCCTTGCGCCGCGTCCAAAGCACCGGACCAGGAGTTTTTGTGTAGCTTGAACTTCGGGTTTCCCACCGCTTCGGAGGAGACAATTTGCGGTCAGAGATCAAAGGGTGCTCTCGCCGTGGTGGTGTGGGTTAGGACCGTATCTTGATGATTCAAATTGGACGTAACGTGCAAGTCGAGGGTGCCCAGCCCAGCACCGCAATGTGACAGTGCACGCACCGCTGCAAAAATGGTGCAGTGATGCATGGAAGCACACTGAAGGAAGGGTAGGTCCGGCTGCACGTACGGAGGGTGTCGCATCAGATGAGAAAGCTTTTTGTTTTGCTATTAAAACTACTCGACAACGGTGCGGAAGAAGCGGGTTCGGGTTCGGGTTCGGGATGGTAAGCTTAATATCTGATGTGTACTGGAGTTGAAGTGAACTTTTGAAACGAACTGTTCGGCAGTGGCAGAGTGGTGGAGGTTGGGAATTTGCATGTTAGCAAAGCAACATGCATTGTGGTTTCGTTGTTTATGGGTAGCTATGAAGCTAAATTAGTAGAAATATCTAAATGACACCAACTAATCTAGAGCGTTAGCAATATTTCGTTCGGCAACGAGCGGTTTGTGAAAGTTGATAAAGAAGTTTCGTAATTAAATGTGCTAGAAGCAACTGGAATGAGTTTTGTAGTAAGAAAACTTTTTGTTCTTTCAAAATCCTAATAAAACTTCTTCAGAGACGCCTAAATGGATGCTATTAAAATTATTTTTAAAAGATTTTTAACAACATTTATTTGAGAGCTAGTAACGATGGTTCGTTATCAAATTTTATGGTACACAACTATCATTTGATGTGATAAAATGAGTCAAATTTCTACCAACTGTGATGAGTAAACCAAATGGCTTGCTGTACTGCGCTGCAAACGCTTGAGATTGTATTGAAAGTTCATAAACAGTTTCACAGCAGAATGAAGACAAAATGAAAAGATTCAACAGTTGGAAGACCACTCGATCAGCATGAAGGTTGAAGAATCTTTTCTAATTACTCCCCAAAAGCGTGGTGCAAAGTTTAACGGAATCTGCTAATTGATTTCATTACGGTCCCGTCTGCATCACTGCATAGCCGCGCATGGTGTACGGGTTGGTGCTAATTATGGAAACAGGTGCCTTCATACAACGGTTTGCGCTACACTGCATCGACGCGTGGTCGGGAGCGTGGCAAAAATGGGCGAAAATATTAAATTAATGCTAATCGCAGCATAAAACGGCTTATGACGCCATTCCACACTATTCAATTTGGAGACAGACAAAATATTCCACCATCCACAGGGACGCTTCAATGCGCTGGAATTTGGGCTCTCAGGGATACCCTTCAGGGTCGCTAATGTTGCGAAAAGAGGAGCGAGCGTCATATGTGGTGGCTTTAGCGATACTCGAGCTGATCGAGAGGTTATTTTTTACGACTGGAAGGATTTTCGGAAAATAAATATATTAATGTGTTTTTCTTTACCTGCCTGTTTGTGGGGATTTGTGATTGTTTTTGTGAAATCATAGACTTTGTCAAAGAACTAGGTTTTGTTATTCACGAAATTATTTAAAATCAATTCAATTATCGATCGATAAACAATCCTGAATCTATGCAGTATACATCGTAAACGTTTGAATGTCGTGTTATTTACACACGTACAGCATTTTGAATTGATTTTAGTTTATCCAAAGCATTGTATACATTTAGGCGTTTTTAACGCTGCTTTTATTTCCTCTGCCTAGAGCTGCATTGACATACATGTTGGTCTGAAAATTACTGTAATGATGGTTTAAATGCGTAATTAATAAAGCCTATGCGCATCTGCTTAATATCGGCAGTCGATATATTTTACCGTTGGTTGACAGGAGCATGTTTGCTAGCTGGTTACTCCTGGCCCGGCGGTTTCTGTGACCTGTGGTCGAGCTGTTGTGGTGGGCCACACGGAAAAAGAACAGGTGAACATTGTTACCTAACCCCGGGTGTCGGTTGAAGGCTTGCGCAGGTTGAATAGTTTTGTGGAAAATAATTTTCCAAAATTGTCCCGTGGCTGCCGGAGGCGGAACAATCTAATTGGTGGCTTTTTCAGCTGCATCGTGGGATGTGGGTGTGTGCGCCTACCCCTATCATTACGCGCGTGTGTTATCGAATGTATAGGCTGCTGCGCGCTGAGCGTCAACCGATGCAACCACACAGCTGCTCTCCAGTTCCCTGCTCGATCGTGGAGGGAATTTTAATCAACAATTTCCACCGCACTTTTGATTGCTAATCAAATAAACGTGCCACCGGTGGTGATGAAGATCGCCTACGGGGGTTAAATGTCGATACCTCCGTTGCGATACCTCCATTTACCGGCTGGAAGCAAGTGAGCGAGAGAGAGATCGAAACAAAGACAGAGAGAGAAAGAGAGAGAAAGAGAGGGAGGGTTTGGAGTAATGAGAAAATTGATGCAACGGTGCGTACTGCATGGCAACGAATGCTAAACATTTACACTAGCTGGCGGTGGTAGGAATACTGATTTTTGTTGCTGCTTTTGATGCCTCCCGCTGCTGAGGTTACGAAACGAATTGATAATAATGATTTGCGGTAGGGCAGCTGGCAGGGTACGAAAATTTGATTATGCATTAGTGCCTCACCGCGCGATGATGAATGTTCGGCAGCGGGTAAAGAGCGTTGTTCAGCTTGCGTGAGTAAGCGTTATGAGGTATAAATTATTAATCCGCAATAGATTAGCCGCACGAATTAAGCACCACTTGATGTGTTTTTGATTTTAGCAAGGGACTATGAAATATGCATGCATATATTGTGCATTTTGGAGCGAAAATCGGTAGCTTACGTAGCGGACGGAATCTTTATCAGATCAACTTAATTTATTTATTTTTATTTTACTGGGTGATTTACAAAAGAAAGATAATCCATATCAACCATAATCTAAAAACATATTAGTTCACTACAATTAATTGTGGGGAATGAATCAAATCAATATAACCTTTTTTAAATTATTCACCATGATAAAACGCCAGCATGTATGCAATTTGGTGCTTCAGCTAGAATTTTGGGGATTTTAGTTATTCAACGCGCCAAAATATTGTGGAATAAATTATTCTATTGAATTATTAGTCGTAAATAATTGTTTACTCTCATTCCAACAACGTATGCAAATTAAACGTTCGAATTTTGCTATCCAGTTCGATTCCGTCCTGTTCAGCATTGAAATTTCATAACATTCATGGAAATACTATCCTTTGCCAATTCAATACCACCCCGATTCGTAGGAAATTAAATCTCTCCACGTATTTTACCCACCCAGTATCTTCTTCAAAAACCCTCCATTCGAAGCATCCCCATCTGCATGGAAACGGCTGCGCAGCAAAACGATGAATGTTTTGATTCATCCATGCCGACATTAATCGAAATCGGTATGTGCCACCTGTTGCGCTCTGCCCTCGGGGCAGCGCCCGGGCTCGCGTTCTCAAGATTAATAATAAATTTTATCTCCATTTTCTTCGATTTTAACCAGCCCAATGCCGATGCCTGCCTGGTTTATCATCGTGGCGGTTGCCGATTCGGATAGAAATACCGGATCCGGATAGAAATACCGCACAATCAATGGAGACGCTCGGTGGTTTTGGAAGTTTCGTTCCTAACCGGTGTATGGAAGATAAAGCGAGAAGATATATTATTATACTAATTAATTCATCCGGAACGTGCGACGAACGTTTGGAGCTCACACTCGATTGATCGGGTTAAATGATAAGTCGGTGAAGCGTGGCCGTGTTTTGGGACTGTAAATAAATCACATCTGTCCCGAGCCTTTGATCGGTAGTTTCCTTTTGGGGATTTGTTTGGTTGATTAAATGGACCTGCTCAACATGCTGAGTTAAGCTGTTTAAAGTGGAGAGTGTCCACGGATCGTTGAAACGGCATATAGAAATGTTTGTGTTTCATTTAATTTAAAGAGATGCTATATCTGTCCTATAAACTAGAATCTTAAATTGATTCCATTACATTTCATTTCATCTAAGTACGCTTTCAATTGGAAATGTTTATAATGTTCTCTGCGACAAACAATTCTACAAATAGACGCAATCACCCTGAGGGCTTGTTTTCGGGTTGCTATTTAAAGAACAAACACGATCCGTTTGTGGTCGCGTTGGTAAAATAGTCACGTTGTAGCATCCACTGCTCGAGAGTGTCAGCTGCGTGCCATTTCACGTCCCAGACGGTCACGATTTTTACATCCGTTTCTATTGCCAGCTGGAGCCACCGGTGTTGTGTCCTTACCCCGGTGACCTTGTGAGTCTGTCCGGCAGTGGTTTTTCCTCCACCAAATGCACTGCATCAGGAGCAAAACGAGAGAAAAAAAAAAACATCCACTCCATGAAAAGTTCACGCACGCTCTAATAGATCGCAACCGGTGCTGGTGCGAATTGATTTTTGCCAAAGGTAAATATACAAAACGAACACCGAATTCGGCACTGGTTTTTGCGGTGAAAATCTGGTGATTGCCCTAGCGTACATATAATCTCTCTTTTTTCTCTCTGTCGCTCTCTCTGGGGGCGGTGTAGCAGAAAAACTAGTCCCGTCATGTTTTCTGGTATGCACAGCACGGCGTGAATGGAATGCCGATGCAATGTGGCTCGTTTGAAAAGGTAGTTGATTTGGCGTGGAGGTGAAAATAAAAACACGGTGGCTTTTTTGTTTTATCGGCAGTACGTGGCCTCATGTTGCCACAGTTGCCACTGGAAATATGTGTACTTTGTGCAGTGGTTGAAAATGCACAAGTGTACGTAGCGGTAGGGCAGAGATTTTGTTTTGATTTTCGATTTTTTGAAAATTGTTTTCAAATTTGCTACAAATACACGTTCCCAGTGCTGGAAGCTGGTAAAACATTGCATTTCCTGTTCAAACTTTGCCGATTACAATTTTTGCCCGCAATTTACTTGAATTTACATTGAGTGATTGGTGCGTTTGCATACATTTGGGCGCTGATTTTTTTTGTTTTTATTTTTAAATTTTGTGTATATTCCACAGAAACGATTGAACCGACATCAATAATGATATAAAACCGCGGAAATAATTTCAACCCGTGGTAAGAACGTGGAGGTTGCTTTGATGAAATTTCCATTGATCAAAGCAGGCCGTAGCTCACCCAAATTTTCGAAAACATGTAACATTTGTAAGCACAACTCCTATTCATTCATTGAAACCGACCAAAATGTTATCGATATTGGCGGTAATTTTATATTTCTACTCGATTTAGTCATTTCGACGAGCCTTCCCAGGTGGTCTGAAGCTGAACACACCCGGTTTCGGGAAATCACTTATGAAATCGCAATCTCGAATGGCTTCAAGCAATTGCCTCCGGATATTGGTTTAATGGCTGGAAATTGAAAACGCTACAAACAGAGCGCAGATCTTCCACAAGAATCCTCTACACTCGCACAGCAGACCCGTGTAGCCGGGCTTGTAATGGGCTATAATCATAAGCTTCGCTTTTTACCACCGTCAGTCGGGAGCTAAGAGAGGAGTAGAAAAACTGTCAGCACACGTCGAAAAAAGTGGATTCTTTTATTTTGGTGGTTATTTTTTTGTGCTCTCCGTAATACAAATCCTTTCCCCGCGGTGGAACGAAAAAAAAAAAACACAAACACGAGCACGATATGAAAGCATGTTGCAGCTTTGGGATGCTGGACCATCGTACAGGGCGCGATTGGAGCATATCGGAACACTACGATAATCGGTCGTTATTAGTTTCGCTTTTCATTGCAGCACACACAGTCAAGCGGACACATGATGGTGCAGAGCAAAAAAAGTCGAATAGAGTACAAATGTAGCTGCAGCAGCAGCAGCAGCAGCAAGGTCGATTCGTCGATACCGTCGAGTCAGCGAACTAACCGAAAAGTGCAAACGTGCATCCTAAAAGGGATAACGACGGCGTCGACGACGACGAAGGCAGCAAAAAAAAACACGTTCCTCCCTGCAGTCTCACCGGTGTGTCGGTAAAGTGTCCGTAGAATTTCCACGACCGACCATCCAGCTTCAGGATGGTTGAAACAGTTTCGCTGCGGAGGTTCGGACGCCCCGGAGCACTCTCGTACGGTCAGTGGTTTCCATTATTCCGTTCGATGTTTGCTGCAGTAGCAATTTAATTGATTCGTTATGCTGCAATAGCTTTACACGTAACCGGGTCGGATGTCTTAATCGAATGAACACGGGTAAATCCTTTCCAGCAGACCACCAAATTGAATGTGATGAGTATATTCCATGCGTGCCGTGCCATGAAGAATAAGGAATGGATGAATATTTAAATTATTTCTCTCTTTATGCAGCGCAAGCACTCTTAAAAAAAAACCGGGGAGCTTACAAATACGTATCGGCATCGAACCATTTGGTAATGAGTCTCCAAATCGGATCGAATTTATCGCCCAGACCTGCAGGGCACATTACTCAACCGGAGTGCGACCGCTAATCGCATACAAATGAGTGCAAATCCGGCCGATCTGTCTCAACTGCTGCATCGGAAACCCTTCCAGCTAATCGCGTCGATTGTGCGAGACTTTTGTGACATGCGATCTAATGGGGCTCAATTGGCCTCGTTGTCACCATAATCCCTTTACCGCGCGTTGTCTTCCATTTAATCGGCGTGCGTTTAGTTGAGCATCTACCTGTTTACGGGAAGGATAAATGATGCGCTGCATGTGCGATAAATTACACTGAACAGAAAATGATCCAACCGCTTTGTCTCACACGGGAGGGGATTATTGATCCTATGAAATCCTTCTACCTAGCCTATGAAGCTTAATTAATCGTATGTCGATGCATCGAATCGGCAACAGTTCAACAGTTACACTGAAATAAAAACTGAATGTTATCGCTCTGGAAGAACAATAATTGTGTAAAACTTCGTCTACTATATTTGCACATTGGATTGCATACTTTGAGGCAAATTTAACATTTTACTCCTACATGCATGCAAGCTAGTGTAACAATAGCACTCGGTGCTCGTTGTAAATGAAATTTAAGCGATTTGCTCGTTGTTGTTGTGGAACTATTTAATTTTACTTTCCCACAATTTAACAATCTCAAGTGTTTGGCTGGAAAGCAGTTCGAAAAAAATAACAAAAATAAAAACCCCGAACAAACCAGTACTACGTGCAGTTTCGAACGCCATCAACGACATCATTCGGGGCAATATTGTCTGCGACAGACCAGTGTCCGGTGTCCGGATCCACCGCAACAGCAGGGCAAATGCTGATCTCACCACTAGCAGCATCGGTAACAAAAGGTAAACCTTGGAAACTAAGACTCCATTATTACCTCCGACATTACCGGTGAACAGCTACCGGGGAACCAACTACGGAGAACCCCGGAGCTAATCATCGTACTGGGCCGGGGGTGATGTATCCAAAAAAAAAAAAAACAATAGAGAGAGGGAAAAGTAGAGTGTTTTATATACTTATCCTAGGACGGGGTAAGAACGTCCGGCTTACGTGGAGCCGGCACAATGGAGGCAAATGCAAAATTACATTAGTTTCTGTGTTCCGGACCGGAGAAGGCTTTCGAAATTACCTGCTGCCGGAAATGCGGAAACAGAACGGTGGACACGGACGTTTGTAAGGTCGAATTGGTGTTCGGAGGGTCCTGCTGTAGTTGTGGCCTCACTCTTGACGGTTCCGGATCGGGGTTTCTTGGAGGCCGTTGCCGCTCGCTACTGTTTCTGCCATTTCAACTGTTTATGTTTTAATTACGGTTCAGTGGTTTGTTCGGTTCTTGGTTTGATTCTGGCGAGGCTGGTTGGAATTAATTTCCGGACACATTCCGTGTGAGAGAGAGAGAGAGAGAGAGAGAGAGAGAGAGAAAGAGCGTGTGCCGAGCGGTTCATTTTGGGTTTTTTTTATTCACCTCGTTTTGTTTGCTATTCCGTTGGTTGGCCTTACCTGTTGACGTTCCGTGCTACCCAATACAATTTAATTTCCTCCGATGGAGAGTTTGGGTGCGGTTCGAGAGTTTTTATTTAATGAGACTTTCACGAGGACCTTTTACAGTGGGATTTTTTTTTCGGGGAGGTATTATTTTGTTCGATTCATTGAGCCCGGAGCCCATGCTAATGAGGTCGTTGTTTTTCTGCGAAAGGTACTTAACCGTTGCCCGTGCTCGAAATCGAGCACATGAATGTATTGAACACGGTGGCTTTTGAATGGTTTCGATGGTTCATGAACCATTCAAGTGTTGCGGGTAGTGATGATAAATGCTTAAAACGGGTCGGAACCATTGTGCGTTCGGAACGATCAGGGTAATGTTACGCCACACAGCACATGGTTGAGGCGACCGAAGTGCAAAAGTCCATCATCCACACGGCGACACGTTTTATGGGTGGCGTCTTCTGCATTCATCGCATCGGGTCGATCTCAGCATCGAGCGAGAGCATGAAAGAAAGAATGACATCAGCCGGATCTTTAGCGATGCCGTCGGTGACTTGGATTTGGAGCTCGAAATCTGATGCAAAACCGACTGCTCGTAAACTTCACCATCATGTCAGCTGGTGCCATGTCTGCTTTTATTTACTATCGCACGCTACCAGGACACGCACGCCCTTTTACTTGCCTCTGTCACCGGGGGCTAATGATCGGGACAGGGTTTCGGGTGTGGATGCCGAAACGTTTCATTAGCTCGAGTACGGGTGTTTTCGAAACCAACTGACACGTCTCGTGCTTTTGTTGCACAATGCACCTCATCGTGCGGTAAATGGTACTATCGTGGGGACGTTTTACGCTGAATCGGCTGCAATTGTTTCTGACCTTACCTCAAGGAGACTGTGTGAAGAAACCCGACCAGAGTGCAATAGTGAATGGGTCCGTGTTTTGTGACCAATGAAGATGCGGTAGTAAAAGGAAAATAAATTTTAATCCCTACCATGACTTTATCCTTACAATTTATGTTTACTGTTAGCGGTTTTTGGAGCATGAATTTATATTAATTAAGAACAAAATAAATTTAGATTTTTTATCACGCACGTTCAGAATAGCACATCTCTTCGATGGGAACATTGCTTCATTGTTGGGTATTGTTAAGGGTTGGTATATGCAGTTTAGTTTTACTATGACCGATTCTTTGAGCCGCAATTTTTTTTCTCTCTGCTTTTTTATCATACAGATTACGCTGTATTGGACTCGAGTTTATTCTAGATTCTCAGAAGTTTAACTAATTATGAAACTCATCATCACCAGCAGCTGTAGCTATGAAAGGAAACGTCACAATCACACACATCGTCTGTCAAGGACACACCGTTTGTCCCTCTCAAAAAAGTGCAGTGAAACTAGTGTAAAATTCTGGGTCAGTTGTAAAGAGGAGTAACGAAGAGGGAATGTAGCTCGTTCAGCGTGCCCTTCCACACACTTGCCATTTGCCACGAGGCGTGCTTGTAGCTGACAGTTGAACTTTTTGTTCGCTTCGTTAAAATCCATCGCAATTCGTTAATTCTCTCAAGCCCGTTACCCCTTCCCCGCATAAGTGTCGGTGTGGGAGCACGTCCTTATAATTTGTAAAAGGGTTTCCTCGGAAAAGGAGTTGCTCTTCATCTCTCACTGGCTGCGTGCGTCTGTCGCTTTGAAGTAAGTAATGGTAAAAGTCATTTTCGTAGCACTGTAGCACCAGAGACGAACGGAACGGAAATCGTAACATGAAAATGTGCTTCCGGTCACCTACCGAAAGGCCCGCTGGGTAAGTTCAATTTCCTTTCAAGACAAATGCTTCACCTTTTGCACAATGTCTGGGGAAGTTTCGTCGACGTATTAGTGTTTATTCTCTGCGTGTATGGAGAACGTTAACTGGGGAAGCCAACACGTGTGGTGACGGTAAATCAATGAGAGTTCCTTACCTTAACAATACTTCTTACATAATACCGAACCGGATCCTTCATTTCGTTATTGCGTCCTTCACAAACGCGCTGCATCTTAAACAGGATGTTTAAAAACTATTCCAATATGATTTACAGCAGAGTCTTTGGAACGAAAAGGAACAATACGACTTTGTTCATAATATTGGCAAGTCAAAAGAGTTCTTTTACGCATGAAAGAGTCGTTTATGTTTGTCAGTTAATAGCAGTAAGTTAGTAGCAGTTCAGTTTCAGTTTTAAAAACTTCAAAATAAGTACGAATTTTGAGAAAGTAACTTTCTTTACTGACTCTTCAGTATGATCGTTGAATTTGTCACATCAAACGACTCCCTGTTGCTTTGTAGTTTGACATTTGATGCTTTGAAATTGTCCTGTTTTCTTTTCAATACTCGTTTCGCTAGCCTCTAATGCTTTCCTCTTTCCGGCAACGCTCAGTCAGCTCCTTCAGCGGTACGGCTTCGTTATCGTAGCCGTACATGGCGAGCAACGCGGAAACTATGCACAACGATCGAACTTGGGCGACGAGCGATTCTTTTATCGGGGGAAATCGTTCAACGCGTCGAGAGGATGGAGGACGAGGAGGTGCTCCCCTTCAACGCTGGGTGCATGGCGTTGGTGAAAAGGATGAAGCAAAAAGCATCGAGCATTATAATAACGAGTATTCCAATAAAAGTCATTTATCACTTTCTATATGCAACGAGTGAGGGGAAGTGGAAGTAAAGAAAAAAAAAATCCCGGGAGCAAACGACGCTGTACCGGAACGTTATGCATCCCCCGGACACACTGCAAGGCACGTCCGCGTCCACGTCCGGCAACGGATGGCTCGCAGAGAATGTGACTCGTCCCAGGCACATCGCCAGCCGCCGGGCGCTTCGGGTGCCTGTCAGGCTTAGGGAGTAATCTTTCTTCCAGCTCAGCTCAGGGGGAAGGCCGCAGTCACCGAAGTATTAATATTCCCGGTGAGCAGCTACCCGGGCACGCGCTGCTCCCGGGGCGTGGCGAATTCATTCGACCTTCTTGAAAAGTGTTGTCGTCTTGCGTACGATAATGTGGCCCCTTCAGCGTGAATGAAACGAGGGCTCTTATCGTCACCGGCTAGAATCCATCATGGCGCTCGTTCCAATTTGAATGTAATGAAATATTACCCAGTGTCCAGTGGTGAGATAATGGATTAGCCAGGCGTGACACCGAACGGTAATGATTAGCTGCGGGTCGTTCGGGAACGGTTTAGCCTCGGAGCAGTGGATTGATTGTTGTGTGAGAAAAATCATAAAGCGCCTAAATGACGACTATCGCTATTGCATTCAGCATTCGCACAAAATGCTCAACATGCTTGGGAGCTCGTAAAGCAACTCAAGTGATTGCTTTCATCTCACACAAAACGGTTCATTCGATATTTTAATGAAAACAACTGTACACCCGCACAGTGTCGGGTCATTGGGGATTTTTTCGATTCTCAAAATTAAATTCTGTTGAGCAGCAACGAACACCATAAATAAAAATAAAAACAAAACTTCACAATGAATGGGTAGATCCTTCACGGCAAAATGGTATCCTTTTTTCTTCTTCAATGATCGCTGATCAAAAGCAACGCAACGAGGTAAAGAGAAATTCAATTACTTCCACGAAACACTCCCTCCGCACCTCTCATCATACACCCTTCAATTTGTTACATTCACTTTTTAACCAAGCATGGTGAACCATTTCAATCGGCGGGTTTGTGTACGCGTGCGTTTTTGCTGTGGGTGGTACTTTTTCTCAAATTAAATGCGACCCGATGAGAATGGTAACCGAAGGTTCGCTTTTGATGCGTAAAATTCGGACGCCCGCCGGGTAGAGCGGCACGCCGGAACTTATCTTCCGGACAGGTTAAGATGATTGGGCTGATGAACCGGGTCAGGTCAAGCCGTCTTTTCGGCGATCAAATGAACGTGATTGGAAGCTGGTTTTTATGGTGCGATTGATTTGTTTAATGGATACAGTTTGGAATGAACCTTCAAGGTGATCTGTTTGAATTTTAATCTATCATAGAATGATTAAGTATTATTTTTTCTGTTTCAAACATGCATATTACACATTATTACCCCAATTATGTGAAACTGCGCCTAAAAGTATGCAGCGTGTAGTTTTAAATGCTATTTTATTTACGAAAAGTTTTAAACTGCAAGCACATTGCTTTTTGATTTCAATGTTAGTAGGAAGTTTAGTAGGTTATAGTTATTTTCAACGAAAAACCGAACAATAAAAGCTTTACTGATATTAAACGTATGTACGGCAGCAGGTTCGTGGAATCGCTGGTACTTAAACCGATGCACACAAATGCCGCATTTCTGCATTGCTTGTGATGCTGAATGAAACATCGCGCTGGGTCATTCTTACAGCATCAGAAATATCAAAAACTCTACTGTAGTCTGCGCACGTCCCGGTTGCCATAAAAACGGAATCGCCCGGTAATCGTAAGTAATTATAACGACCCAATTCTTTCCCGAAAACCGTAACATTCTGCCCAGCATGGCTTGCCACATTCGAGGAAGCGGAAAAATTCGCTGCTCTTTGTACGGTGGACCGTGTGGTGTGCCACGCCAGTCGATTCATACAATCTTACCCATTTATCATTTCCATTGCCTTTTGCCATCTGGATGCAGTCGTGCATCCGGCCAGTCGGTGAGTCACACATTGACTTGCGGCCCCTGATGGTGCGGTGAAATGATAGTGGTTTGGTTTAAAATCATCAAGCAGCCGCTGGTGCTGGTGTCGGTGCGCGCAGGTACTCGCACAGGTACTTCAAGCACGGGCAGAGCACGTTCCTGACGGTCGTCGGTTGGTGTTTGTTCATAATTCTTAATGAAATAAAATGATCACGCCGGGAAGCTGGTGCAGCTGGACAAGTAGTGCAGTGGACGTTGTTCGCCACCACGCTCTACTCAAATCGGAAAATATGATCTAGTTGCCTTGGAAGCTCGTACGTTTCCGTACGTTGCCTTGCAAGTTCGCACACACGGTGTGAAAAGTGGTGGCCATTAAGTTCACGCTGCCACTAAGAAGGGTTCATTATTAAAACATTGATTAAGATATTGAGAAAAAGGGACGCTATATTTACGAGGTTTATTATATAAAACTTATCGTTTCTTAATTGAATAGATATGGTAACACAATTTAATTGTTTTTTATGCAAAATTAACCTTAACAAAATTTAATGTACATTGCATACATTTAGGCGTAATATTAATATAAACAAAATTTTATCGTGCTATTAGCACATTCATATATAGCGAGAAGCTACATTTTTCATGTATGTGTTGTTATTTGAAAGTTCCTGCTAAAAAGCCAGAGAGAAAGCTGGGATACATAATTTCCACCGGAAATTCAACTTTGTTCGAAATATTCCCACCGTGCGAACGGAGCACATTCTCCATCAAATGCACTTCCAACATGTGCAACCGTGCCCAATGGCTTCTAAGATTCATTTCTGGTGGGGATTAAAAAAGAGAATGAGAAAAAAGTACCAGACGCAAAAAATCTCCCGCTCACACACACATACACCGGAGTATGTTTCCATCCCGCAGGTGCCATGTCGGTATGCTTTATGTCCGTTTTGCTATACGCGTGAAACATTTATTTTACGTGCGGTTGGTGAAAACGGGAAGAAAAAAAAACCGAACGACAAGCCAAAATGCTTGCCTGCGGTGAGTAGGGCTCCGAGGGGCGGCAGGGGAAAGAGACCAGGTATCATAAACTTTAATGTTATTGCATTTCTGCCACCATCGACAATACTTTTCAGACCGATTTCCATTTCCCGTCGACAAAGATGACGTTCACCCGTTCACCCGCGCGCGCATTGTCTATTTAAAATCCCGTCGAACATTCTTGCAGCAGCCACGCTATGTGCAGCGGGAGCGGAAAGCTCATTTTTATGTGCTCATATTCACCGACCCGGCCGGGTCGGTTGGTACGGCGGAACGGGACGAGTTACGACCGAAAAGCGTATGGTGACCGTACGTAAAATCGTCCCTGCAAGCGATAGCCTCGTGTGGGTGCTTCAAGAGGCGGGTGTTGCTGAAGAGTGCCCGAAGGGTAAGAAGGGTAAGAAGTGTTTGCCGACCGATTGTCCAGCGTTCGCAGCAGGGAAACGCCCGGGTGCGTCAAAAAGATAGAAAGCGTGTTCGCCCGGGAATGACTCTTGAAATAATCGCCCCCGGGGAGAGAATCGGTTGGCAGGCCGGTTTGGGGCACCCGCGTGGCACGGTGTACGTGACCACTAAGTGTGTCCACGGTGCAACCTCGAACGGACGCGCACGGAGATCGGACCGTTCTGCAATGCGATACGACCCGCAAAGGCTGCATACCCGGCTGCATGTTGCAGTCGTGCGCATCCCATTCCGGCAGCATCCCGGTCAAGAAACAATCCAATCGGCAAACAATTCCCACTAGGTACGCTCGGGCATCTCGTATGTCTTTTTTTTCTCCTACGGCTGCCACTGTCGTGTCTTTTGTGCCAGCGCAGTTCCGGATGAAAAAGAAGAACGGCTATTATTTTTTTTGTTCTGCTTAGTTTAAAGCTTACGTTTTTCTCGCCATTGTCTTTTCGCCAGCACGGAGCAGGCCACGGAGCTAGGAAAATCCTCGCCAAACCGGCACCGGCCGAACAAGCGAGAAAAACGATCTAATTACAAAGGCAGCTCACATCGACCGTGTGCGCATCATCGTCATCGTGTGGCTTGAAAGCGTTGCGTGCGGCGGTGGGTGAAACACAGGAAGCGATTGTCAATCTGAAGGGCTTGTTTTTCGCTTCTCGCCGGCAAGGGCGGAGTGAGATTGAACCGCTCCGGTGTTTTTAGGTGTTTTGGTGCAGTACTAAGCCAAACAGAAGTGTTTGATTGCAAATTAAACAACAAGCTCAGGGCAGATTTGTATGGATGGCAGTCATTTCGAATGTTTCTGCCTAAACCGATGGGAGTTTTTATTCTTCATTACTTTTTTTTTGCTTTTTTTAGAGCAATCTATTCGGCGTGTTGTTTTTTTTTCTAAAATTCAAATCGCCTACTGAGTGGAAACGCTAGATAAAGAATAAAGCGCCTAAAAGTATGCAGCTTGAGGATAGATAATAAATCCATATTTATTTCTAAATCTGCAGCAGGTTTGTAAAAAAAATATTTTCCAAAAGTAATTTATGTAAGTTGGATTAAATTAAAAAAAATATAATTTTTTTTGCTAGGGACTAATCGTGTGATTTGTGTAGGAAGCTTACAATGTCTTTATTTGTTAGTTTATTAAATGTGTCCGTCAGAGTTGATACGGCGCTTATGTATTATCAAGCAAAATTTAAATGATATGCTAGAAGAATATAGAAATGTTTTTAAAAAGATTTCAATCATTTCATTTCTTCAATTTCTTTCATCAATTTCATCAATTTCTGTTTCATTTTCAAACCCAACACAGACTTTCCAACGAACCTAACCTATCGTTGCTTCCACCTCTTATTACGCATCCTTTATTTTTCGTAATCTAGTTTCTGCAATCGAAACTTAAAGAAAGCAGCGAAAAATCCCCTTCTGGGAATCTTTATATCACACGATGGCATCTTCCGAGTTGCAATACCGCTGCTCATCCACTGATATCAACGTTGCGTTTAGTCATTTTAAGTTTACGTGCCTGCGTTGCTCAATGAACCTGGCAAAGTGGTGCTGCGAATGGATTTCCTAGCATGGGAACGAACTGGGAAATGCCACTCCCGGTGGTATTTTATTTAAATTCAGCAATAGGCCGGCACGTCCGGTCGGCGGTCACCATGATTCGACACCTCGTACACGCATTTTGTCGACCGGATCATCGTCATCGACCGCTAACATCGCCGCCGACGCCGGGGCCGGGTCTTCCGCGTGCCGAGGTGTTGAATAAAAATAATGTTCCCGAACGCTTCAACAAACGAGGAGCCCGCAACCCAATGGTGTGTTAATGCGTGAAATGAGTATGGGCTCACTGACCACTGACGCGCGGGGAGTAAATTTGGAAAATGAAGTCATCTCAGCGGTGGTGCAAATGGCGTTCATCCGCTCCCGTAATGGGTGAAACGTGCCACCGATCCCGAAGCGAGAATTAACGTATTGCCGGCAAAGGACCGGCAAGCATTCCCCCGAGTGGCTCGATAACGGGGCGCAGGTTGGCTTTGGCACGGTCCGGAAAAAGTGTGGTAAACGCGTGACATTTTTGAATTCTAGCCCCGAAAATGCCCGGGACTGTGGGGTTTGGCACCGGCCACAGTCTTCCCGGGGAGAGCGGATCAAACGGAAGATCAAACACGGTGCGAGAATGGAAATATTTGTGGACGAACTCGACCGAAGTACCGAAACCCATCGCTCCATTAGGGATGAAGCCGTGCCGTTTGTTGATATTCGCTATCCCAAACGGGCCACCCGGGTGGTGGAGGAAAAAGAAAGAAGTGGAAACTCCATCTAACATCCTCCCAGAAATGATGCTCACGGTTGTTCAGACTTTTTGAGTCGTTTGTTCACGATTGCTTTTGGGGTTTTTGAAACGAGAAAAAAAAAACACATCATGTTTTGTTTGTTTTTCCGTCACAATTCTCCAATTTTACAGTGACCATCACATTTCACGTTCACAGCTTTCGGTTGGAATGTTACGGTCCGGCCGGTTCGTCAATTCGGTGGAAAATGCGAAAGCCGCTTTACGGTTTGGTATCAAATGTAAGTAAAGTTTTAATTAGTACGCAAACAAAATGCGGGATGTAGGGCGCAGAAGTTGGTTCGGTCAATTATTTCTTGTTACATGCTTTTTTTTTGCCTGCTCCCATGGTGTTACTGACGAGTGTTCAAAAAGTGTCCTTGGGCGATTTCGTGTTGGAAATGGATAGCAGGTTTTTATGTGCATGGTCGGTATTATTTTCCTCTCGAGTACGTGCAATTTCGGTATTGTTGTAACTCGTGGTAGTAAACAAACTTTTGGAATGGCATGAATGCTTAGAATTGTTTAAGCCATTTATTTTCTGGGAAAATAGACTATAAGCATTCTACCTCACACGAACATGTTTTTCTTCCGAAGGTAACAGATTGCGTTGTATAATATTGTAAAAAAATTGTATCGGTTGAAGTCTTTCTATGAGCCTCACACAATGAATTGCGCTTCCGTAGGGATTACCAACAAAGTGTTAAGTAAAAAGCTGCATTTTTGCCTTGCTTACTGGCACGAAATGATCGATTGAACGGAATGTGTGTGTGGAAGCAGAAAAGTGCACGTAAATATCACGCAAAAGTAATAAATCTCTGCACGTACGATTTATGATTCGAACCTAGCTAGTAATCCGTTCCGCATTTTTTTTTCTCACACGTCACCCATGGCCGGAGCTGTTAGTTTTCTAATTTCCCACCAGAGGGCAACCGAATGGTACAAATTTTTTTCTCCCCAAAATCATGTTTCACGAAATCGGAGAAAAGCTCTCCGCTAACAAAGTTTTGGGCGCGAAGACGACACAACTCGAACTCGTGCATATTTCTGCCCTGCTTGTCAACTGGCGGAGGTATTTACCGAAAGTTACCCGTGCGCGCAACCAAATCCTTCGCTTGGCTTTAATTTTTCCGACCGTTTTCCGACCGGACTGGAGAGAGCATCTCGTTCTTAGAAACAAACAGAAAAGGAGGAACCTGCGGATCGGCTGGGCGAAGTTTCTCTGGGTTGTTTTAAGCAGCCCGCATTCTTTACACTCGCGATGTTTGGTGCAAGGGGATGATGTTGTTTTTTTTTTGTTCTCGCGTTTTTCCTGCTCGCAGCAGCATTCCACGCATCACGTTTCTCATCCATCAACGTCGGGTGCAAAAGTCGGATGAGAAACACGTGCTCCGGCCATCGCAAAGCATCCCGTTGCAGTATGAACGCAGGCAGAGCCACAACCGCACCCGCCTCCCCACCTCCGCCTCTCTCTCTCCTCCTTCGTTGGACAGCAACGAGACTTTGGATTTTTATGTGAAAAAATTCCGACGGTAGCAAGTTGGTGGGAAACGCGAACTTTCCAATCAGCTTTTTTTTACGTACTTGCAGGGGAGAGGAGGTACGTTATTTTTGTTTCCGCTTCCTCGGAATCCTTTCGGTATAAGTTTCCTGATAAATGGAGCGAAAGCATGCGTTAAAGCGATACGGATGAAATTGATCCTAGGTGTATGTGTTGCATTACATTTCCCGAATGGCATGCGAAGCGGTTCGTTTTGCGATGAAATGTGTGCAGAATGAGCAGCTGAATGGTGGCAATGAAGTTCTGCAGAAAATAAATGTATAGAGCTTTATCCATGTCCAATACGCAGTGATAGTTAGAAGGCAAATAATTAGAATTGCTGCAATAAATGTGTTTTCGAAGAATTGAGAGTTTAGAAAGCAGGTTGCTAATTTCAGTTTAAAGTAGTTTCAAATTAAACGGATTTTTTTTTATTCAGATGAAGCTATAAAAACTCTACTCGAATTATTTTTCCTTTGTTTTTTTCAGGCTTACGTATGTGTCTTTCCAAATCCAATCATTTGCTTCTCAGTCCCATCCATCGTTGATCGATCACCCAGCAAGGCTTTAATTGAACCGATCTCGTACTACCCTTCCCCGGGTTTTGGCCACTGTCCGTGAGGATAAATCGGCCCAAAAGCTAATCGTCACCGTCACGGCCAAGACCGAGCACTTACGTTTGGTTGTAAAAAAAAAACCCTCGCTTGCACCCTGTTGCATGGTGCGGAGAAAGCGAACAACCCAACTGGGCCAATGCTGGTGAAGCATATCGAGTGCACCAGTGCCTGTTCGGTTTGCCTGGTAGCGACCTGCTGTCAGGACTTGCAACCACGGTTGGCCGAGTCAGTTTGCTGTCGTTCGGTTTGTTTCCCCACAACGGCTGCCCAGGCTGGCCCCGGGGGGTCGTGTTTGTGTTTGTTGAATCGGACGGGTGATAAATTTTCCGTCGTTTGTGGCGTTGTTTTTCTCGCTTTCCTTGGCTCGTGTGGGATTTCTTTAGAATTTGCACGATCGGATTGTGGAAGATTTTTTCTGTTTGCGTTCACTCGCTACTGCCGCATCATTGGCTCATAGGCTCACCCACCGGGGGGGAAGGTTTTGTTCTTACGATGCTATTGTCATGTGCTGGGAGCGGAAAGGGTTTCACTGTTGTTTTTTTTTGTGATGTATCGAAGCACGGTGCACGGAGTTTAGCAACAATCGGAAGAAATTTGCTCGTCGATAGTCGACCCGAAGTGGGACTCTTTGGGGAACGCCGTTTTCTACGTTTGTGTCGGTTTGTTTCGCCTTGTCAAGCGTCCCGATACCATCCTGTTGATGGCTATCGGACAGCAAAATAGACGGCACGGCATGATAGGCACTTGTGCACCACTTTTTGCGCACTTCAAATTGCAAAGCTTACCAACTTTTTTCCACCGAAGTTTCAACCTCCCTTCAGGGGTGGGGCTCTTTTATGCAATGCAAGAATAATTTCACCCGCAGTCCACTTGGCTGCTGTTTGAGGTTTCTGGCACCCTTCGAAACGGCACACCGACAACCGCTTGGGTCAGACCACATTCCCAAACGTACGGCCGAAACGCCGATGATGAAGGGTCTTGTAGATGACACGGCCAGCAGGAAAAGAAGCGAATAAAAGGCGCACCCAAAGCAACGCGCGGTGACTGGTGAAGAATTTATTGTCTTTGGCCAATATATCGCACTCACACACACACACACACACACATACACTCGCGCATACAAAAAAATTGCGAAATTTTTGGCAGCTTTTCTGCGTTATTTCCGATCAATTGATTTGCTGGCAGAAAGTCAGCACGAGCTCTTCCGATAATGGATGCGATTGCATTTCCATCCGCACGGGGCATTGATATTCAAATACTGTTTTGTCGGAGGATGAGATGGTTACGAAATATTCACGGAAGCGAATGGAATGCTTGAGAAATGTGGTTACTTACTGAGAAAAGTAAATTTTATTATAATTATTATAATTGCATCGGAAATGGCATGTCGCAATGTTAATTTTGATTTAAAAAAACAACTTTTTGTGGACTTTTTTTTGCGATCAGTTGTTTTCAATTATGTTAAAATCATTTTAATTGAGAAGTAAAAATGGTTTAAACCTAAATATTATTTGCAATTTGATAGTTTTCCTGTGTTCAACTAGAAACTAGACTGTATTAAATAAAAAAAGGATAAAATAAGACTCCAATTACAGAGAACGATTCGCATAAAATCGACTAATATCAAAATCAACGTTTCCGAAATGATAACCGAAAACGGAAGGGACCATCGTTTGGGAACAACGTTTAATATTAAACAAATTACTCCCCCAGAAGCCTTAAACCCGAGAACTCCGAACCCCTGACCATCGGCCGCCCGTTCGAACCAAAACCGCGGGCGCGGCATCAGGAACCAATCGGTTTTGCGGTTTGAATTTATCGCTCCCCAAATTGACATAAATTACAGCTCAGGCCAGTTACCCGTCCCGATCAAAACGGTGATTATGACGATGGCGAATTCGATCCATCGTCTTCGCCTTCCGTCGGCGGAAGTTCGTCTGCGTCGGGGAAAAAAAGAAGCCCTGGAAAATCGTTTCCGATAAGAAATAAAGTACATAAAAGCCACCCAACACCTTCGCGAGCGACGCGGCTATCGACATGCTTCCATTTTTTTTATCGTCCCATTGTTCGAATAGCGGCCGCGTTTTTCCACGATTATCATCCACACGATATGCGATATGCGGGAATGTTGCTGATTTTTTGTGTGTTTCCCATGGTCTATGGGCCCATGCTTTCCACGGGAGCATCGGGGTCCAGCATAGGTCCGTTTCAAGTATCGTTCCCGGTGGGAAAAATATTCATAGCGAAATTTGAACCAATCGCCTTCCCATTTCCCGTGAAAACGAAACGCAACGAGCCGTGGCGTGGGGTCTGTTTCCCCCGTGGGTGTGTCCGGGAAATTGGGTTCGTGTTACTCGCGCTTCGAGTGGCCGCGGTTAGGGTAATACGATTCGCTGCCCTGTAGATGGATCACTCGGATGAATGGCAGGCGCGAGCATTCCCTACGTTCGTTCCCTGGATGGAACTGTTGCCAATTTCTAACTCCAAGCTTTATTTTCAATTCACGTTATTTCGAAATTCGTGTTTGCCCGTAGAAAACTCCATTAAAACGGCAAATGTACACATCAATGTGGCGTAATAAAGTGGAAAGTTTCTTTCAGTTGTGGAATTGGATTGTGTTTCATGTTGCAAGATATGGCTTATTTTTGTTGCTTCCTCCTCCTTCCTTTGAAGTGTTCTACGAAAAAAGCATTATTTGGTAATACCTACAGAAAAAGTTGTAAATGTTTGCTGAAAAGGTATGAAAAATAGTACGCAAAAGAACGCATTCGATTTGCTTTCGTTTGCATTTTGTGTCGGATTTCTATGTTATTTTCTATGTTAGCAAAAAAAAAACAACCGCTTGTCAAACGACATGAAAGGTTAAATTAAAAACAAAATCAAAACATCAACCACTTTCATTAGTATAAAACTGTGACGAAAGTGAAATATGGCACTGTGGCAAGTGTTTACAATTAAAATTTCTACTCCAATTCGCGCTCATGCTCTTCGGAAGTTTATTTTCATTACACCTCCCGTTGAAAACGCACTAGCCCAGCACTTAAAAAATCTAGCTTTTTGCTTTACAGAGTCCGAAAATCCTAGTCCCACCCTGAAAAACCGTTCCCGCATGGTGCAAAGTCGTCAAACCGCTCGGCGTAGTCGCGCCCGGTGCATCGAAAGTGCACCTGCATTTGTCAACATTTCACCTATTTCGATGGCACGGGAAGGGAAACCCTTTCGGGGACGGAAAACGCTGACGCATTCCACAGAACAGGGAACCCGTGTGCATTGTTTCGGAGGTTTAACCTGCAAAACTCTGCACCTTGTTGGGTGCGGAATGCAATAAAAAAAAACCGAAAATATCCCAACCCTAGCTGGAGACCCATAAATCCCAGCCCATCCAGCAGTTTCCAGTGTTCCAGGAACGCTCTGGTGACTCATGAGTGGTATAGGATAGTTTTCCCGGCAAACAAAGCTTAACGCAGTGCAACAATCTCCCCCGGTCGGTGGTTTTTAGGTGAAAGATCGTGGTTTTTACCGGAGGCTGGCTTGGAGGCAGTCGACTGTCACCGATCGGGTAACGTTGTGTGTTGCACCGCGGGAAGTAATTTATCGTCCGCTGGCCAAACGGCTCGACCAACATCAGGTACGGGATGGTATGATACACCTAAAAGTCAGCTCCTACTGTTTTGGGTTGCCCGGTGCTAGGACGGGAATTGTTTTTTGATAGCCAACAGCAAACGTGTGACTGCTAAATGACAAAATAATTGTCATAGTTGTAAAAACCGAGCATAGTTCATTTAATTCAACTGCGGCGCAAGAGTAAGTTTCGATGTTCAGCTGGAGAGTTGATTAAAAGTGCATAGTAAGGTTAAGAGTAATCTCTGTTCAGCACAACAGATAATGTATAAAACATCTGGAAAATAAAAATTACATGCGTTTTTAATACTTTTACCCTTGCTCTATTTACGTCAAAAACTATGAATTCTTAGTTCAGTTTACCTCTGCATTACAGTTTCGTTGCGGTTATGTTTTGCCTGCAATGTTTCCTTAAACATATTTATTTGTGCACGGTACAAAACAAGATTCATAAGCCACTACTTCATGCTTAGAAAGTAGCATTCACTTCACCCGATATGCTTAAGGCGGAACAGAGAAGTTATCTCGATTAGATTATCTACTCATCAATAAATAATTCCTGCAAGCTTTCCTGTTCCAATAACCATAGTGAAGAAAATCACTAAACCCATCTTTCTTCCAAGCACTAAGCTCCACGATACTGCCGCAGACAATGAAACAGTTCACTTAAACACTACATCACCACCACCTCCAATATTCAACACCATCTTCAAACGCACCGAACGAAACAATTTAACACCCTGTCCAGGAACGCCCAACCCTTCGGCCGAGTGAACCATTTCCCATTTCATAGCACAACACCTTCGCTATAATTTATGCAGCGAAGATATCTTCCCGATACATCTATCGCACCGTATCGGCGTATCGCTTTCGGTTCGGGCTTTGCCATTAGCCGTCCGGCGTGCTACCATCGAGCTCGAACCACAATCTCAGGCGTACAAGTGCTTCAGGTCTGGGTCCTTCTCGGACGGGGTTCCTTTTAATCCGGAATACGGGCCACCCCGTGCAAGTGGCGTGAAGCAAAGCACCCTCGTAGTCTAGTCTGGTCTAGAGACCCGGGGGGTACATAATCTTAGATCAAATTAATTATCGAAATCCCCTTTTGGTTCCCCTTTTACAAACACAACGACTTCCCACCGTTTGAATATTCGGAAGTGAATCGTAGCGGTGCGTTGTGCGAATCAAACTCCTTCGTAGCCGAGTCTTTTCGGTGGCTTTAATTGATGAGATTAAGATTATTCTTGTTTGCTTTTCGGATCGATAGATTATGGAGCATGTTTTGGTGTCTTTTGGTGAAGAGAAACACTTGCGAAAGGTAAACAATTGTAAGTAGATGCATAGCAATTTAATGTAGGAAGTGAAGTGAGAGATTTGTAGAGTTTCCTGTAGCACGCTTGTTTGCGCTAAGTTTCAACAAATTTAGAAAATGGATAAGGCCTTAACTTTAATTATTCAAAATTGTGAGCGTGCTCATGTTAACCATACAGTTCGTGTAGTTTCAAATTGAATTGAATGTGAATTTTGAAGCTTGCCGGTACTTTTATTCACTACCGAATTTTCCGATAGCAATCTGAAGTTATCAATAATGGGTTGCACCTAATTTGAGCTCGTCGCAAATAATCGTCACGTGTCGCGCATGTCAATCGCGCTGAGCGTTTAAAACTAGATGATCCCTACTTACCGGATAGAAAATCCGCTTGCCGATAAGACCGGCTGCCGGCTGGCAGCATGGAAATATTTTCGTGCTAAAAAAGTTCACAGAAACTGTACGGCACAGGTCACAGCCATTAATCACGGCGGAACGGAATGACTACACATCATTTCCGTCTTAGTCACCATTGGCTCGAACTGCTCGAAAAGAAGCCAACAGTGTGCACGCTTTTGCTGGCAAATTCTGAAACTGCTCGATGGGTGCGCCAGAGAATGGGAGCGAGGAAAAAAGTTTCCTCAGAACTCGAGAACTCCTCCACGTCGATGAATCGCAACTGGAGGAACGGTGTGTGTGGGGAAAGTCGACGACACATTTACCAATAACCATTCATCATTTCCTGACAGAACGCCATCATGCAGCGGCCCTGGGTTCGGGCAAGATCCACCTTCCCGCCAGACGAAGATGTTGTCATACTCTTGACGAAAGCTCTTGATAATCTCAACTGTCCCGTGTCTTGAAGCGCGCGCCACCAGAACCATTTGGCTGGCAGGTTCTTCCGGTTCGCTGCGCTTCCTGTATGACTATGAAGGACGCGCACTGGATGAGGAAGTGACTGAGTTCACTTGAGCTTTTCATTCCACCCGCAGGCACGCGCGTTCGTTTGCAGGCGTTGAGCTTAATTTCATTGCCTGTAGCCGGCGGGGATGCGAGTGAGGCAGATGACATATTTTTCTCATTTTCGCCGCGATGATTAGACAAGCATGAATAATGTATTGACGTAGGATGGGGAGGCGGGCGGAGCGATGCGCGATACCGGTGCGGGACGGTACCCAATGATTGAGTGGTTTCTTGTTCCACGCGAAAGAATTAGTTAATCGCTTGGTGTGTTACGCTAGAATGCGTTCTAAATAAGCGCCATGAATATATTGCCCCGATGGTGTGAAGGATGAAGTTGAACGTTGAGACGCTGAAAACACGGAAGTATTTTATTAATAGGTGCGTGTGGTGTTTGCAAAGAAAAGGATCGAATCCATGTTTCAAGCGAAACTTTTTGTTCTTAATTTTTTTCTTTAAACTGCAAAGTCCATTGAATATAAAAAGAAAGAAAGCAAAAGTTTATAAGATGCTTTGATATTTATTTATTAGTTATTCGAGACATATAAAACCGTATTCATCCTTCAATTTATTTTTGACATTCAAAGGGTTCAACATATGATTCAATCCGCCTGATGTAATATTAGTAAAATTGTAATATTAAATCATCAGTCTTGTAATTGTACGAAAATATTGTTTACTGCATACATTTAGGAGTCTGAAGAATTTGCGTATGAAAACGAAATTTAGACGAGTTTTTTTTCACACAATAAAGTGGAGCCGTTCTAACGAAACCATACTGAATTGTTGAGAGTTGCACTTGAAAATGAAGTGTTTGATATTGAATCAAGCATTGTAAGCATGTTTAAGACCGAGGAAACGCACTGCTTAAGCCACTAGTAAAGGTGGTTCTAGAAGCCTATTTTTTGGGTTCGCTTTATTTCACCTTTAGGTGGTGGAGTAAAGTGTTTGTGGTACAAAATGTTATTATCATTTCTCCACCGTACGAAACGGCCCCGTGTGCACACGCTCCTCCGGAAATCGGAACGACTAGCCCAATCTAGGCCGCGGACAGAAAACTCACAAAACCGAAACACTTGGCCATAAGTGGCAACCAACGTTTTGCAGCTTCGTACGGGGCGCGTTTGTTCACGCTTGTGAGTCGGTGTCGTGTACTGTGGTCTCTTATAAAACCAGAAACACTAACCCGAGGCCTGCTGCGACGATTTCCGCCGCTCGCAATGCCTACACGCTATACGGCTGGGGCGGCTTCAAATCAGCGCACGATGAATGCAATTTTCCGCCCGTAGCTTTTCCGTGTTTCGCGCTGACATAAAATATATGGGCCCGTGTCTTTGCGTGGTGCGGCGCAATAAGATGCGACAGCTAGATGCCAGTGGGTGTCAGTGGGGAGGCCGGGGGTTTAAATTGCATCCACATGCCCGTTGCTGGAGCTGGTGGTGGTGCATCGGTCACAGAGGGTTCGCCACCCTTTCGCACGCGGTAGCAAATGGGCCCGAAATTCGTAGCTTTTCTTCGAAGTTCGTTCGGGAAGCGACGGTGCCAGGGCGGCAGTATTCGACGGCATCGAATCAACGGTGGGCAGGGATGTTTTCTTTTGCATTTTCACTGCGTTCACAGTTGCAGTAGCGAAAGCCGCAGTTGGGGTTTTGGGGAAGTTTGTTATGTGCATGTTTTTGTGAGGCTAAGATGGGTTCGGCTGTGACTCGATAGTTGCGGGTGTGTGTGTGCTTAGGAACTTGTTTAATTTTCTGAAACATTTATCTTACCCTACACACAATCGAAACAGTCGTTGTCTGGTATTGTGTTGTGAGGCAACGGTACGAGGTACGATTTGGGGCATAATTTACACTAAAATTAGCGATAGGCAATGGGTGCATTTATGTGAATAATTATGTACAAATTTGGTGTTATACTTGTTAAGCTTTTCGTGCTCCCGGTCACAGTTGCTTTCGTTTCGAACATTAACCAAATATTTAATAAATGAAATTGAAATAAAGTGAAAAATAATGCAGTCATCCAATTTATTGCATACGTTTAGGCGCATTTTCGCACAGTGGCTGTTTTCAAACATTTTCAAACAATAAATTGTAAATAAATATTTCCCAAATATTATAAAGATTCCTTTTTAAAGGTCCCACGCACCCGTTTTAGTGTAAAATATGGCATCGATGCACAAGTTTGCTGCACCGACGCTTATGCCTCTTCAACCCGTGTCGGGAATTTGCCAGGGGAATAGGGAGGTAAAATCGTTTTCGATACACGAATTTGCAGCGCGCGGAAAATGCATTGCCCAGAGCCAAAGCGTGGTTGGACGTATTCATTCGATTCAATTTCGTTCGCGTGACAATGACAAGAGCCACACACGGAGCGGCCGTACGTTCTAAAACTCTTGACAAGAAAATTCGATTGCTGGCGGGGCTGATGGATGGTTGGATGGCTGGATGGATGGATGTATGTTCGTTGATGTATTGCTAAGCCACTAAAAAGAAGAGAGTTCGTGCTTTGGGTGTCGAAAAGATCCGTGGAAACCAAAGCCGTGAGGATCGGAGCAGACGTTGATCGGGGCTTAACTAATTTTAACGCAAATATCAACCGAAAGTTTGATTCGAATGTGGTGAAATAGGACGGTTGTTTCAGATTCGTTTGCATTTCATTATCGGCGGATGTGTTGTTTATTAAATTCACTAGTTTTCGTAGCGCAATTTCATTAAAACTTTGCTATCGGTTTCTGTTCTCGCTGCTTGCGAGTGAAGAAGTGTCGTATAAAATAAATTATTTTCTTTCCTATTCAAACCCTCTAGCAGCCTCGGATGCAGCCTCGGATGCAATCAACACAGTCCACAAATATTTTCCCTCAGCTGTAAAGGACAAGAAATATCGTAATTACCAATACGTTGAAAATCCTCAGCACACAAAAAGTCACCCGTTGGTTGGAGGGGAAAAAACCGTGGTAAAACCTCGTCCTGATTCGTGGCAAAGCAAAAAACTCACAGCAAAATATTGCAATTTTCTCCACCCGCTGGCTGCTTCCTTCCTGCAGGGGCGTGGTCATTAAATGCAGAGCAAACTTCCGGAATTAAGGCACGGAGCGCGACAAAAACAACCGAGCGAAACGATTTTCCAAAACATCGACAGGCGGGAAGCGTATCGGGTTGCATTCCAAATACGGTGTCGCAGGTCCTGGAAAGGAAAGGATTGCGGTGCACCAAAATGACATGAATTTGCAATTTTAAAATGATTAGCATAAAATGAAAAGATAAATATTTTATTTACGCTCAATTCGTGACACGGTGTCGTTCGTTCGCGAAAGGCGCGGTCGTTGAAAGTGACGTTTTGTTGCTCTTTCTTTATTTCCGCTTCCGTGCCGTTCTTCCGGTGCTACGATTCCGGCCGATAAGTGGAAGCGAGCGGGCCGGTTTTTAGGTCCCGGTTCCCAGCGAGCGGTTATCTAATTGTTGATTGTTCTTTAATTATCGATTTTAAAGCGGGCGTGTTTGCATTTGAGGCAAAATTTCAAGATAAACAATTCAACGGTTGACTATGTTGGATTGTGGGTTTTACTTAAACAGCAAGTTTTAGTTGGTGCGAGGGTGGGGAATCTTTGTAAATGGAGCGTGTAACTTAGTGATGTAAAGTTTACCATTTCCCGCTAGGTAAATTGTTTGTGTACGGGCAAGAAGTTTATCTCCAGAAATAGAACGTTTTTCGATCGGAGAACGTTTCGGAATGAATCATTCTACGGTGGGAGGCAATTGATTCAGGGGGCAATGAAAAGCGAGTGGTAGTGTTGTGTAATTTTACAACTTTCATCTGAACAATATTGATTCTAGAAAAACTTTTTTACCTTTAGAAGTAAAAAAAGAATGTTTGCACAAAAATACTGTAATAATGTTTCAGGATAGATTGCCTGAAACGGACAAAACTTATTTTGTTTTTATAATTACTTGATTTGTACAGTGTCGGCTAATGGCATTTTTATCAGATCAGATGTAAATAAATTACTCATTCAACTTTTGACAAATATGTTCTAAGTATACTCAAAACACTCCTAGTCTCTTGCGAAACAGTGCATTAAACGATCCAACGAGTTAGCGAGTAACGAATGACCCATTAATTCCTACCTACCGCTTTGTTGATGGGCACATCAAAGCAAATCATGCATCAATAATCTGCCGAACGGGCTGATCCATCTGCTGTACCGCAGTAATGCTGTGCAGCTAAGCTCTAGCAGCCGAGACGAAAAGCGTCGCCGAAAACGCCCCCGAGTCAATGTGCGTTTTTGCTTGATTTATTCGCCGATCGATCTGCTCGACACAGCACAGCACGAATGAAAACCCTGACTGCTGCTGTTTCCGGTTGCGGGATGACGTGTGCGCGGCCCCGAACGAGCGCACGCTCGTTTACGAGCCTCATCTTTCTTCCGTTTGACAACCGAAATGCTATAAACCAAAAATAGCTTCCCCTTTTTCCGCTGGCCAGAGCGCCAGGCTGTGGCTGGAGCGCGTTTATGTCGTCGGTTTCCGGTTCAGGAGGCGTCGGCCCACGGCACACCTGTTGGTAGTTTGTCAGGGACAACCGTTCCCTGGCGACCCACCGTCGTCGTCGTCGTCGTCGCCGTCACCACCGACCGGTGATTGGGATGGGTGCAGCCCATGCTGCTTTTATGGGCTACAAATTGTGCGATGGAGTTTTTGACGGGCGTCCCCAACGGCGTCGACCGTGTTTGGCCAAATTACCATCTGCGTCTTTTGCCGAAGGTGTGAACCGTAGCGTCGTTGCTCTGTCCCTCTCGCTCTCTCTCTCTCTCTCTTGCTCTCTTCCGCCGGACAGTTTGTGACGGAAGCTGTCGTAAAGTTTAAGACGAGCGTGCGATTTGATGCGATTCGTATCGTTACACCTCAGCCACGTTGGCGTTACGGTGAGCGAAGATACAGTGTACATAAAAGAGTACAGTCAAAGTATGTGGTATGTGAAAACTATCGGGTTTATGGGAGAGTATGGTGCGCTTCACGCTTGTTTGCGGTTTTGAACGAACTGACAGCTGTTTAAAAAGGAACAATTTCATCTTTGCGCCTGGTGTTCATTAAGCTCGAATGAAAAAAAGTGCTATTTCAGCTATTTTGTTTTAAGAATATTTTCTCTGATACCAATCGAGCAGTAATTGAGAGAATTTTTTCGAAAAAAAAAGCTAGCCTACATAAAAAGTATAAAAAATCATGTTGTATTTTTTTTTCATTAAAAATTGCATGGTCAGCCTAAAAGTATGCTTTAATTTTGTTGTCTTATTAGACTGCACCTAATAAGTTGTTTTTTGTAACAAGTTTTATTATGTGGTCATCCTTCACACTGAAACTTATGTTTGGTAATCTACTAACAGTAATTTGATGCAATTTGACGTTTACCTTTTGAACGATTTCAAGTTCATTGGACATTTGAAACATGTCTTAATTAATTTCAGTACTATCTTCTGCATATTTCGAACTATCTACACATCTATAAACACATGAATAGTACGGACGATTTCAATACCCTCCTTCATATGTTTTGCTCAAAATGCTCATTAATTTTAAACTTTGCCTATCCCTTTCACCTGTTAATCATGCCCAAAAGCTCGTACATAAACTTCCTTCCAATGATGAGCATCGCATTTAATTTCGCCCCACACATGTATTCAGCTTGCGACTGTCTGTCTGCTTAACATAACTTTCTCAATTATGCAGCAAAACCGACCAGAGAGTAGAGTAAAAAATGAACCAAAATCCGCACATTCACGGTTGCAGTTGCAAAATGTGGCCTAGTGGCATGGCGTCACATGGTTTGATGGCGCATATTAACGAGCGCTGTCTCGACTTTTCCGGAGTTTCCGTTTGCGGAAAGGATTGTAACACCCAACAACCGGCTACCGGCAACTTGTTGACGATGGCACAGGCCGAATCCCTTTTTTCTCTCTTTCCCTCCTTTCCCAAAGCCCTGCGACAACACGGTTGCGGTGAGGATCGTTTAGAACTTTGCCTCGCAGAATTATCGCATCCACCGTATCTAACAAAATCCAATCATAAAAGTTCCCGGTATCGCATCGCGTGCACCGAAACGGAAGTCATTTCCAGTCCGCTTTTGAGGACGAGTGTGCAAAGTTACGCGTTCTTTAGCGTTGCCGGGATGGTCTGTACCCTCTAGTTGCCCATTATTTGGGAAGGATGGTCACAGCCACAGTCATAGGCAACCCGGCAGTACGTCCGCTAAAGCAACGACGCCAATCGCAGCCATCGTTGTTGATGAGCGTACGATAACCGCAGCCGAGGTAACTGAGCAGCTCAAGACGATACTGACGACAGGAATGGGCACGGAACAGTAACGGTGGAGACTCCCGAGTGGACTGTCTGTCCCACACCTATCATCGCCATCTCCTAGGGTTAGGATTATGCAGAAGCAGCTTAAAAACTTTGACTTCCACGTCGGATTGGGCAAGCCTTTGCGGATGAAGAAGAAAAAGGGACTTTTCCGCACTCCGTGGGTGACCGCTTGCATATGCAGCGGTGGCAACAGTAGCAGCAGCAGGAAGGATTGTGCCCATTGCTGTACCATGTGGGCTGTTTCATGTACGTCACACCCCCACCGGCGTGTGTCCGGTACCCGGAAGCTTTTCCGTGATGCTGTTGCGCGGTTTGCTTCCACTCGCGCGACCTCATCGACACAGGGTTAGGCTCATCTTTATTAGATCGGCTCATGAAAGTTTAATGGAAAAAGCTCATCGGCAAATTTAAACAAGATCTGCCGCGTACTGGAGTGTTTCCAGAAATCCCGACCAGAATGTTGACTGTTGCGAACGGACCACGAACCGCCGTGACGTAAGATGCGGCGCTAAATTTGCGAGCATATGGTACACTTCGGCTGGCACGTTTCAGTTTGCAAGAGCAAACTACAACAGCAAAGTTCCAGACACTGCTGGGCGCGCAACGTTCGCAGTGGAGAACTTTGGACTGCTCCTCGTGGATCCCGCAATGTAAGTGATGCAGTGCCCCCGAAGAGGAAAGTTCGTCAGTGAAATTTGTGCGGGATGCACAGTGCGGAAAGAGTTATGGTTGAGTGGTCAAATTGTGGATGGTGATAAAACGTGTGCAAAACGGGTCAGGTTAAACTATCCACCAAACAAAGTTTGGAAATGGGTAGGTAATATTGCGTTAATAATACGTGATTATGGCGTTTGTCGTTTCAGTTTGAATTCCTTTCTGAATGATAGATTCCACAGGCGCCTGAAAGTATGCAAAGTGTACTGGATTATCGTATAGAATTTTTTTTTTAAATAATCAACTCAAGATTTTAATTCAAAACACTATATGTTAACAGTTTTTTACGTTTAGTTTTTGATAGGTGAAATTTATAGACATTTTAAAAAGACTCAAACGTATTCTATTGCCAATAATATTGCAGTAATTTCTTAACACACTATGACTTAAAAATCTTTTTATCTTGAGCAAAAAGATTTAGTTCGAAAATTTAATTTTCGCTCCGGTTTGAAATGAAAGTTTTTTCAACGATAATTCAACGATGATTGATGGATAGTGAATTTTCTCGTACCATCCCC